>VYZW01031746.1:27878-45990 GCA_013401315.1 Balaeniceps rex
TACTCAAGGTGCGGCCTCACCAGTGCCGAGTACAGGGGAAGGATAACTTCCCTGGTCCTACTGGTCACACTGTTTCTGATACAAGCCAGGATGCTGTTGGCCTTCTTGGCCACCTGGGCACACTGCTGGCTCATATTCAGTCGGCTGTCGACCAACACCCCCAGGTCCCTCTCTGCCAAGCAGCTTTCCAGCCACTCATCCCCAAGCCTGTAGCGTTACATGGGGTTGTTGTGGCCCCAGTGCAGGACCCGGCACTTGGCCTTGTTGAACCTCATACAGTTGGTCACAGCCCATTGGTCCAGCCTGTCCAGGTCCCTCTGTAGAGCCTTCCTACCCTCAAGCAGATCAACACTTCCTCCCAGCTTAGTGTCATCTGCAAACTTGCTGAGGGTACAATCAATCCCCTCATCCAGGTCATTGATAAAGATGTTAAACAGAACCCAGCCCCAACACTGAGCCCTGGGGAACACCGCTCGTGACCGGCCTCCAACTGGATTTAACTCCATTCATTTTGTTGCATCACTCTCTAAAGCAAGTCAACATCCTTATTTACTTGCTGCAGACACACGTTCAGCAGCTTGATGCTCTAAAGCGTGTTCAAAGGAATCACAGAATAATTGAGGCTGGAAGGTGCTGAAGGTCATCTAGCCTAACCCTCTGCTCTAATCAGGTGCCATCAGAGATGGCAGATAATCTGACTGAGCAGACTGCCATTCAAACTAGAGTACGCTTAGGAAGAAAGCTGTGGTGTCTATGAAATATTGTAGTAGACAGTGTAGTAGGCAGATGTTTTCAGAAATGGAAAGAATAAGCATTTGGCACCTTGTCCTGCAATAGGTGAAGCGTGTGCTATTTTGCTTGTCAAATGCAGAATTAGGATTTCAGGCAACAAACTATTCAAAAAGTGGAGATTTGCCTTTCCTTGTCTATGCAACGTACATGGCACATTTTCACCCTTTCAAAGTAATAAATAGGATGATGGTTTCATTTCATTTCTTTGCACTTTTCCATGTGATACTGTAATAGCATTTTTATGCAGCATTCTTATAAATCCCAAAGCTTTTTTTGTAGTTTGCATTATTAAGAACTTACCTTCTTTGGTGCTTATCAGAGTCATGATGACAGAAGTGTTTATAGACATACATTATACCTTGATGTTTCTAACACTGGATTAAAAGTTAAATCCAAATGGCCATCACTGGAGTAGCAGTTAAATCGGAATGGCCATCAGCTGTCATTGCTCATGATTTCAATGGGAGGTCAGTGCTAGCATCAGAGCCACTTAAAGCAAATTTACTTCCAAAAGGATGGCACGCATTGAGCAGTAACATAAAATGTAATACTGAATCAAGAAGCGGACTCTCAGTACTACCACCCCAAAAGAACCAATTGTTAAAGGCTTTTTTTTTTTCTTCTGAAAATTTTTCTTTCTTTTTCCAGAACAAAAATACGGAGCTGGCATCTACTTTAAAAGGAACCCAAAAAGCCTAATCGAGGGTGAAGATACGTGGGAAACAGACTCTAAAATGTACGTGTTTGAGGCTGATGTATTAACAGGCTTATACACTAAAGGCAAGCCATCTTATATTATACCACCAGCAGTGGAGGGGGATGCCATTAAGGTATATGACAGCTTAGTAGATGATGTAAACAATCCCGACACCTTTGTCATTTGCAACAGTGTTGGGGCCCTTCCACAATATTTGTTGACTTGTTCCCAAGTGAGGGAACCAGTAGCATACTGAGTAAGAATTAATCAGAATTGTAGCTATTGTGAAGACCCCCTCAGAACAAAGTCTAGCACTTAGATTTTAAGAGGATGCTCTACCTAGTAACATGCTGTGATCAAAGTGCCTCATGCAAAGTCCTCTGAAATATCCATGAACAGAAAAAGTTAAGTCAATACCTTAAAGAGGTTAGAACAAAATTATCCGTGAATCGAAAGGGAAGGGAAAGCATCACAAAATACAGTTTAACATTTATCTGGTCATTTACTTTATGCCTTAAAGTGTTCTGAGCATGTGACTATACCCTTGATGTTTGCGTCGGTTGTCATTCTTGTTACGTTTTCTTAATCTGAGATATTGCATATATGAGTGAAACCCAAGAAATCTTGGTTATGCCTTTGATTCTTAGATTTTCTTTTGACTTAAATAGGTGAATGGATCAGGTGAAAGCTGTTTCCCACTTAGGAACATGCTATTAAATACACATAGTTATGACAAATGTGAGGCAATACTTCATGATTTCTAACAGTAGGTCCTGTTACAGGTTTTATTAGTTAAGAGATTCCGAGCATTGTAGACACATGTATTCAAAATAAAAAGTATGAATGAAACTGTCAGCTAACCTGTTATTTTTCCATATAGTCTTAAGAATGCGACTTGGACAGTATTTGAGCTTCAGATTTCTCAGTGGTGTTCAATCTCTTTGAAAGGTTACAAAATAGTAGAGAACTGATTCAAGGTACAGCTTGAAATTGCTCTTCAATTAATCTACCTTTACCAATTATCTTTTAAAGATTACAGTGTCAACCTTGTAGCTAGATATCCCCACATTGCTTCTGTAGTGACCTGAAGCCAGTAAACAGAAAAGCCTAAGAGCTATTATACTCCTTTCAGTGCAAAAGGGGATTCAGTCCAGCTCTCAGGTACTTTGAAACTTTCTGTACTAAAGCCTGAAACTATGTCTGACGTTAGCAGGGTTTAAAACAAATCTATTGCCCCAAACTAAAAGCTACTACCAGATTTGTCCAATCTGAAGCTTTTAAACCCACCAGTCATGGCCCTAACTAAACATCCAAACGGCTTATACCAGTGCAGTAATACAGAAATAAAGGCTCATCTGTCAATACCACATCTGCTTCTAGATTGAAAAGTCATCTACGGTTAAAACTGTAATTATGTGGGGAGAAGAAAGGCTCGCATAAAGCTATTAAAAAATGACACTGTCATATGAAAAGCATTTCATCCACATGTAAAGCACTGTGCTGATAGAGAGCAGTTTGAACCTTAAAACATAGATAAAATTAATGTTTAATAAAACTCTTCAAAATAATTTGTTAATGAATTCCCAGCACATTTGTACTGCACCTGCAACTCCCAAGACAGTAGCCAGAGTGCTAGGAACCACTCACAAGTCCAAAAGAAATGAAGTTATGAAAGTCTAATTCTGAACTCTGAATGAGGTTGCAAGTGGAAAATTTTTTGAACCATTGCAAAACAAACTTTTCAATGAATATGATTGTCCTGGTTTTGGCTGGGTTAGAGTTAATTTTCTTCCTAGTAGCTGGCATAGTGCTGTGTTTTGGATTTAGTAGGAGAAGAATGCTGATAACACACTGATGTTTTAGTTGTTGCCAAGTAGTGCTTAGACTAGTCAAGGACTTCCTTTTTCAGCTTCCCATGCTCTGCCAGGTGCATGAGAAACTGGGAGCGGGCACAGCCAAGATAGTTGATCCAAACTGACCAAAGGGCTATTCCATACCATATGACGTCATGCTCAGTATATAAACTGGGGGGAGTTGGCCGGGGGGCAGCGATCACTGCTCGGGGACGGGCTGGGTGTCGGTCGGAGGGTGGTGAGCGGTTGCATCACTTTTTTTTCCCCCCCTGGGTTTTGTTTCTCTATCTCTCATTCTCTTTTTCATTGCAATTTTATTACTATCATTATTATTATTATTTTATTTCAATTATTAAACTGTTTTTATCTCAACCTGCGAGTTTTCTTTTGCCCTTCCGATTCTCTCCCCCATCCCACCGGGGAGGGGGAAGGTAAGCGAGCGGCTGTGTGGTGCTCAGTTGCCGACTGGGGCTAAACAACGACAATAATCATGTTTTGGTTTTTTTTATTATTTTTCAGATCAGCTATGTCTACACTGTTGCAAAAGGGCAGCTTTTGTAGTGTGTGAGGCTATGCTCTAGCGTAATGTTAAATGGCATCCCTCCCCCCATGAACTTGTAAGAACCATCTAACGTGTATGAGTCTTGTTCTCGCAGAAATCCCAAGGTTGCTTTTAGATAGTATGCTGGAAGTTTGAAAACAGAATTAGTCTATTTCTATTTTAACTTTTCCATTTAAGCAACCAATTCTTCTCTATTTCTGTCCCAATTTTCCTCATGTTTCTTGATTCACACATTACTGCCAGGAAAACACACAGCTGTAGATTTAAGGTTTGATAGGCAGCATTGAACAAGAATAGGCTCTTATTTCAGTTTGCTTCAAGAGGTTTCATTTTTTAAAGGAGTTTCATGGCAGGAATTTTTTTTTTCTGTTTTCTTTTTTGAAAAAACTTGGTACAGAGTTTCTGAACTACTGCAACAATTTCTAACACGCATCAGTTTTCAGAAAACCTCAAATATTTTTTTTTTGGTACAATGTAACATCTTTTCTTCTACTCGGAATAAAGAAGTTTTCATAGTGCAGTATTATTTTAATACTGTTACACAAGTACTGGTAACGATGTATTTCATTAATAACCTTTTTATTAACTTTGTAACTCTTCTTAACTTCATCTCAAAAACATTGGTAGTCAGTTTAATAGAAAAGAATAATTATTGAGATAATTTTAACAGCTTACTCGAATGCCCAGCACATGCGTCCTCCTTCCTCCGCATACACCTGCAGTTTATAGGGATCCAGTCTTAGTGTATATTTATGTTGTATTTTATTATAGCGAGATTTTTCTTCTAGTATATGATTTCTACTTAAGTTCACCTCTGCTCTCTGCACTTTGTGATATATCTTCTATACGTATATATAGTTTTTTAAAAACTGGTAATGTAAGAGGTTGTATATAATTATTTTCATCTGGTCCTCAAAAAGAATAATTTCATATACAGAAACTAGAAAATAAACCCAGCGCAAACTAGATGTACCAAGTAGTACATATTAAAATAATTACCACAGTAATTGAAAATTCCTGATCTTAGTCCTACAACAATCAGTTAACTAGAGGCTACTCCACAGCCTCTGGGATTTCTCTGTCATCCACAATAAGAGTATGAATAATTCCTTCCTTTCGTTTTCCACTACTGACAGCCTTAATGCAACAGCTGTGATCACCAACACTGAAGTGAGTTTCAGTCCCATCTTCTACGAATTCACCCTGGGAGAAAGGAGACAAGAATAAAACCAGACATGTGCTATTTTAGTAAAATAAAAGCTTGAGTGCATCAGACTGTTTCCAAAGTTGAGATCACTTGTAGTTCCCACAATTAGAGCAGCCGTAGGTACCTGTGACAAATACAGCGCAAATGCTGAACAAAGCTGCAGAATCTCAGACAGGGCTTTGTCAAGGCGTCCAGTTAAAGATTCGTGGGTATTAGATGTCAGTCAAAATTTCACATAATCAGAAATGGTAAACTTGGAGTTTGTGAATTAATATCATTGATCCATACCAGTAAAACAAAACCAGAACAGACAGTTTCCTTCCGAGTCATGCAGTACAGCCAATAAGCACCACACAAACCTGTGCTGAAGTGGCAGTAAAACGGGAAGGATTTAGTGGTGCCTTCTGTAAAACCAACAGTTTTGCTACACTTGAGAATAGGATGATTTACCCTTGCTGGGTAAAACTGGCTGGATGGCCAGGCCCAAAGGGTGGTGGTGAATGGAGTTAAATCCACTTGGAGGCTGGTCATGAGTGGTGTTCCCCAGGGCTCAGTGTTGGGGCTGGGTTCTGTTTAACATCTTTATCAATGATCTGGATGAGGGGATCGAGTGTACCCTCAGCAAATTTGCAGATGACACCAAGCTGGGAGGAAGTGTTGACCTGCTTGAGGGTAGGAAGGCTCTACAGAGGGACCTGGACAGGCTGGACCAATGGGCTGTGACCAATTGTATGAGGTTCAACAAGGCCAAGTGCCAAGTCCTGCACTGGGGCCACAACAACCCCATGCAACGCTACAGGCTTGGGGATGAGTGGCTGGAAAGCTGCTTGGCAGAGAGGGACCTGGGGGTGTTGGTCGACAGCCGACTGAATATGAGCCAGCAGTGTGCCCAGGTGGCCAAGGCGGCCAACAGCATCCTGGCTTGTATCAGAAACAGTGTGACCAGTAGGACCAGGGAAGTCATCCTTCCCCTGTACTCGGCACTGGTGAGGCCGCACCTTGAGTATTGTGTTCAGTTTTGGGCCCCTCAGTAGAAGAAGGACATTGAGGTGCTGGAGCATGTCCAGAGAAGGGCAACGAAGCTGGTGAAAGGTCTAGACCACAAGTCTTATGAGGAGTGGCTGAGGGACCTGGGGTTGTTTAGCCTGGAGAAGAGGAAGCTGAGGGGAGACCTTATTGCCCTCTACAACTACCTGAAAGGAGGTTGTAGTGAGGTGGGTGTTGGTCTCTTCTCCCAAGTAGAAAGTGATAGGACAAGAGGCAATGGCCTCAAGTTGTGCCAGGGGAGGTTTAGATTAGATATTAGGAAAAACTTCTTCACGGAGAGGATTGTCAAGTATTGGAACAGGCTGCCCAGGGAAGTGGTCGAGTCCCCATCCCTGGAGGTATTTAAAAGATGGGTTAATGAGGCGCTTAGGGACATGGTTTAGTAGTGGACAGGTACAGTTGGACACGATGATCTTAAAGGTCTTCTCTATCCAATTGATTTTATGATTCTATGATTGTCCAGCAGGACAAAGAGATCCCTGAATTGAGTGTAACAATTGTGTATTTTGGATAGACAGCTCCTGCTGCAGTTACATAACTTCCTGTTACGGATTTTGCCACACATGGCTGTGTTTTTGTCATCATTTTTGGGAAAGCAGAAAAATCTGTGTGCTGCTCTAATGCAAGCACAGTTTGACAACTCAACCTGTACTCGTAGCTTGCAAGAATATCTCTGAGCGCATTTATTACATTATAGAAAAGGCTGAGAACCATCAAGAGCAGAAGTTCTGATTCACTGAGAGAGGATGTTTCTTCCACTGATTCTCAAGTGTAGCAAAACTGTTGATTTTACAATTTGTATTCATCCAGGGGATTACTTGTGGCAGTAATAATCACAGTGACAGCTCTCTGGTGAGAAAGCACATCCTTCAAGGAAGGGAAAGCCTACGTAGTATGCATACTGAAAGCTATCATAATATAAAAAGACACCAAATAGAGTAAGCCTTCTCACTGTCAACCTGCTCTAAAAATTAATGCAGATGTGACAGAAAGACAAAAGATTTGATTTGTTCCAACGAGACTCTTAAGCCCTAAGTGTTTGGGACCATCTCTAGATGGAAAAAACTTGTGAGTCATAACAGACTACATGTCTTCAACTTCCAGTCTCCACTAACACGAGCAGGTTTGGATGAGGTGGCTCTACACTATGCATCAAACTCAAGTCCCTCCCACTCCCCTGAAAGTTTTCTCCCTAAAAACCCTGGACAACCGACCCAGAAGATTTATTTTGCTTGCGTAAAAAGTGTAAAAAAAAAAACCCAACATCCTTAAATAGATGTATGTTTGGCATCCTAACTAAAATACTGTCAGTTTTAAAACACAGTGAAGGTCATTCGGAACAGACTAATAGTGTACTGGCTGTCTAGGCGTATGCTCATACTCTGTGGTAAAGTGAGGTAACGTGCCCCTCTGTGGCTTATTTTGCTAAGCTTTGGTTATCTAGTCACAGCCTGTGAAAAGCCTTTGGAAATGATCACATACCGCTGTTTCCATTTTTTGACCGTTGCACCACACATCCATAGTGTCCTTTTCTGTGAAGGAAAAAGAAAACAAAAAGTAGAAAGAACAAGATATTTTTTTCCCTCTACAGACAAGAAGATCTAGGAATTTTTAAAATTTACTGTTGAATTTTACTTTCAGTTCCCAAAAGAAGTTACTAATTAGCCATAGTACCTGGGCTACGGGGTTTGCTCTTATATTGGAGAGATGGGAGGCTCTGTCATCAATGGGCAAACAACTTTTGCTGTGAACGTACATTTCTACCTCTCCCTAGCCCTGGCTAGTAACACTGGGTTGTTCTGAATATTGTCAGAGATATTCTGACATTCTTAAACTGAAAAACCTGAAGACAGAAAAATGAAGTAATTTCTGCTAATGATCTGAGTGGTGTTTATTCAATGAAGCTCTAACATTTTTTCCAGGTCGGTTTAATTCAAAAGCAGCATTATTTAACATCCATCAAACTGTTTGTATTCTTAAAATCTCCTTGAAAACCCAAGCACCACTTTCAATACGTATCTTAGATTTTTTTCATTTGAAACAGAATATTCTTTTACTTCTCCCAGCACATCCTCCTTAAATTACTTTGCTCTAGAATTCACATTACTGACACTGTCATCCACAGGACATCAGTAGAGAGCTGAACACTGCTTGCCCTTTAAGTAAGCATAGGGAGATTAAAAGTCCATGAGGAGACTAATCTGTTTCTGGCATTAAAATTGTCTTTCTTCCCTGCCCCCCTTCATCTTAGGGCAGTTCATTCTGTCCTGAGGCTTAAGAAGAAATCATAGCCCAAGATCTCTTGTCTTCAGGTCTCACCATACAGCAATACCTAAGTGAAAGTTTTCCCACTAGATGCCACAGACAAACTCCTCAGGTGATCCCTTCCTCCCATCTGCTTGTATTTGGGAAAGGGGGGCAGAAGAGATTGCCTTTGCTATTAAGAAAGTAAAGAAACATCATCTGAAGTTTTTAGATTAAATTTGCAGTTAAGAAGTGATGCAGAAAAAAGGATGCTGATTAATCTATCAAAAGTGTAGATTAACATTGTCGCACTTCTTCAGTAAAAGACTCCTTGACTTTGGCTTATGATTTTTGGAAGGAAAGCCTGGTTACCTGGTTAACAAACTTACACACAGAGCGGGTTTGATCACATCGCAGATAACACTTCTGTAACACGCTTCACCTGGAGAACTGCCTTGCTATGGCAACTCTATGGATACAGAAGCCACAACTCCTTTCAACCTTTTTTTTCCCCCCTTTTTTTAAATATAGACCATGCTGCTGTAGAACAGAACACTGACAGCAAGCTCACACAGGTGTAACAAGACCATTATTTTTTCAGACTTTGGCATCTAATTCCAAACTTCCAGACCACTCAGGATTTTACGCTGCAACAGTGCTAGCCACTGGACTGTGCTTTCTCTTAATTACCAGTTATTACAAGTATATGAGTTTATTCAAAGGCAGCAACATGAAGTCACTCAGTGTTTACTTACCTAGAACAACTCTATAGTCCGTACCACCCAAGCTCAGTATCCAAGTATTGGTTGTTTTTGACCTGTTCTCCATATACTTCTTGAGGCTCTTTCCATTGATCTCCAAAGTATATTCATATGCAAAGCCACTGACTGCATCAATGTTAATAGTAGCTTTTGTTTTGGCTGCTCCAACAGTGAATGTTTCTTTACCCACTAATTTAAACATCCATTCTTTTCTTATTTCTTCCTGTAGAATAAAACAAAGACAATGGGTATTAATTGATAAACCTGGATACATGTTTTAGTATAAAAAAAAATGAACTAGAACTCGGGAAACAACTCAGTGCTTAACTATTACTTCAGAATGAACAAAATACACGATATTTTGTATGTCTAGAGTGCCTCTGCCCAAGGACAGCAAAGCACTTCATGAATACTCACACCTGAACTGTAACAAAAAAAAAGAATGATGCAGTTCATTAAATTAGGTAAAGTTAACCAACTGAATATACCTCACTTGCATTTATTAGTCTTTTGTTTGTTCTGATGCCTGTTGCATGGAAGTGCACTTACATAATCTGTATCATAGTGAATTTTGAGCACATAGCAATTTCACCTTTCCATCAACATAGACAACACGTTTTCCTGAAGTGGTCCCATGTTCAAATTCAATCTTATGAACACCATCACTTAAAGCTACTTCCCAAACAGCCACCAAATCTGTCATCTTCTCTAAGTGGCTGTACCGAGACCTACGGAAACACCAACAAAGTAAGTTAATTGTTGTTGAAAGAGCTAAATTATGGATTTCTATAGTTCAAAGCTTTACTGCTTCAGGGCAAGTTGCTTTTTACAAATGACAAATGCGACTTGAAAGAATAGGTTTACAGAACTACTTATATTTTCATGTTTTTCAAACATTCAACTATGACAAAATATCACAGAATATAAACAGACAGTTAAACACGCTCACTTTGATGAACACCATACAAAGACATATATATCCATCTAACCTCTAAAACTTCCATTTCAGGTGACAGTATGGTTACAAAATTATACTTAGAATTCAGATGCTCCGGGACAGTTCTGCAATTTCTTGACAGGTGTTAAAATACAGTATTTTGATTGGTCTCTGAGAAAGCATTTTAGCCTTTTAAACTTGAAAAAATAGTCAGGATGTCCAGTTTAGCTATTATCTGTTTTAACAGATTTGTCTGTAATCTTTCTCATAAACATTACCTATAGCATTCGGAAATGCAACTCTGCGCACACAAACACCCACAAGGGAGATCTGGCAAGATATCCTTTCATTTAAGTAATTTTTAAAGTTTAGATACAGTCATGAGTGACCACTGGAACTGTGGATATCTTTCCAGATCTGCTCACACCACAGTTCTGACTTTTTACCTTACTTCATCTTCACAGACAGTAATCTCCTCACGGGATGCCATAGTAACCAAAATTGCTTTTAATCCAATTAGCGGCAAGAAAAAAAGAAAAGCAGAATAGCAGTATAGAAGGGTTTTCTCCATTTAAGATCAAGGACATTTTAAAAAGTGTCATGAACTGTCACACACTGCCGTATATATGATGAAATACAAACATAATTCTTCCTCTTAGACAGAAAGGCAAATGTAAGTATTCTTTTACAAAATTAGTAAGCGCAATTTATCCTAACTTTATTAGCACATCGTAACGTTGTCAGTTATTTGATGGAAAAATGGGTTGCCTAACTTGTGAGCAAAAGCTCAGAATTGGACAACTTGACCAAAGCAGGAACCAAATCCAGAGCTGCCCATCTCAGTCACAAACCGTAACAAACTAGGGACTGTTGCCACCTCAGGGAAAGTGAAATAGCACAGGCAACAATTTCAACCTACTCGTTTTCCTAAACCACTGTAGTAGTTTTCAACAATCGCATTAGCAATTTGACCTGGCAATTCACTCATAAGGTCTATGTGAACCACAGCTAAATCACTTGATTCTTACTTCGGAGGTTTTTAGACCGAGACCGTGTTTTACAACACTGCTGACTTATTTATTATTTTCACTAAACAAATTAATTTTTTAAGAGCTATCTGCATAGTCTGTGCATACCAATAAGCATAATTTAAGTAAGTGCAAATAAGTGAATTTTTGATAAATTGTACTTTTCAGTGAAAAATGAATTAGAAGTAAAGTTGTAAGTTCTAGGGTCTCTCTTCAGCATAACAGAGGAGCGTGCATTTAAAAATTAAACTTCCTTCACTCTGTCTTAAGCTTCAATTTTAAAACATGCTCAAGTACACTGCTGTATTACTGTCCATGGTTTTGTCACTAATTACACACAGTTCTGTTCGTAAACTGAAAACCAGTGAAACCATTTTAAGGATCTAAGGATTTAATTCTCACAGTGGTGAGCAGTCTGTACCACCTAATAAATGCCGAGGAGGTTGTTTTGGTTGTTCCTAAAGTTACGGGTCTATTTCTGTGAAGGCTCACATCCCCTGGCACACGGTGGCAGTCAGGCGGGGTGTATTTCTGCGCTTCCCCCTTCCTCTTCTTGTCAAAGGAGCAGGTGCCAGGGGCTCAGGATGGACCCACGCGTGTCTGTGGCAGCTAACTGACACAAGAAGTGGCCTCGGGAACAAAAAGAAATGCCAGAAGAGGTGGCACCTGGAGCATGTCTACAGCCTGCCCACAGACACTGCATCACCCCTGGCAGTACCACCCCTTCTGCATTAATTCTAGCAGATAATTTAGGATCGATGCTGAAAGGGTTAGGAAACATCCCAGAACACACAATTTTCTTTTTTTTTTTTTAAACAAATCATGGTAATGTGGTAACACTTTTTTTTTTTAATCAAACCTGAACCCAAACTTTAGGCCAGCTTTATGTTTTCTGAAGGACAGTCGACACCATCAGAGTCCGAAGGGAAATCTGTATGCTACCACACGACCAGAAGATGCGGGCCACAGTTAGCCCTCCAACATTCACCCACTGGCTGGAATCCAAGGAAATGGATTTGTACTAACCGCCGGGCGTCTCATTTTGCTGCATTTTCCGTTAATCAAGTCAGCAGCCCAAAATGAGATTTACTTCTTGATACATAAGGACTTGTTTTTAAAACTAGGATAGGATTACCGCTCTGCATCCACCTAATCCATGCCTGGTAGCAGACAAAGGGGGATGGTGCACTAGTAAGTATATGAACTCCAGAGACGGCAAATTTCTCCCCACCACCCACGTTTATTGCCAGCAAAGAGGTTTTTTTTTTTTTTTTAAATTAAGTCCTGACCGCCACCTTACTAAATCCCTTCTCAAACGGCTTATTGCTGATCGCCGCGATCCTCCATGCCCCGTGAGAACACGCGAGTCCTCTGAGCCGCGCTTGCCCGAGCCCCAGGCAGCAGAGCCCCGCGGCGCTCCAGCCGGCCGGCCCCACGGTGCCCAGGGAGCTCCCCGGCACATCCCACCCCGCCTCCGGGCCGGGAGCGCGGCAACAGGCGGAAGCACACGCCGCCGGAGACGCGGGATGCTTCCTCCTCCTTCTCCTTCTCCTCCTCTAGCGGCCAGGCGGTCTCCAAGGAGCCCGGGGAGACCTCCCTCAGCCCGAACGAGCCCGGCCATCCCGTCAGGCGATGCATGTCAGGGCGTCCCCGGGGCGAGAAGGGAGGGAAGGAGAGGAGAGGGCAGCTCCCGGGCGCCTGAGGAGACATCAGGCCTCCGCGGGCGGGCGAGCCCGAGCCCGAGCCCGAGCCCGGCCCCACGCCCCGCCGCCCCGGGCTCCGCTCCTACCTCTGCGGGGCTCTCCTCCCCGTCGGCTCCCCACGACTCAAAATGGCGGCGTGCAGCCAGCGCCGCCCCGCGGCCGCCCGCCTCCTCCCCTCCCTTCGCTGCCGTTACCCCCTGCCCCGACCCACCGCCCTCCCGACCGGCTCCGCGCCTTCCTGCCGCGGGCAGCCCCCTGTGAGCCGCGGCCTGCCGCCGTCCGGGACCTGCTGAGGCTCCGCGTCCCGGTAACCGACCCCTTTCATCTCCTGCGTCCCAGTGGCCGTCTGCGGGCGGTGGCGCAGGGCCTGGTCGTCCCTTTCGCCGGCGCTCCGAGAGCGGGCGTCCCTCGCCATGACAGAGGTACCGTGGGGGACCTGAGGCGGCTATTGTTACTGCTTGGTAGTTTAAAACAGGAGAAAAAGAAAACAAGCGAAGAATAACCCCCCCAAAGCAGGCACCCACGTCCTCTGAGGGCTTCTCTTGGGGCTGGGGGTCAGGGCCCACTGCACCCCCAGTGCGTTGGGGTTACCCGAGGGCTGGTTGTCTGGGTTTTTTAAAAAGGTAAATTTTACTCATTGCACATATTTCTCCTCCTAATAGTGATCAGGAAAACTGAGTGTTCTGTATATGGTCAAGTATACTCATTCCCAATATTTTTTCAGATCCTTTTGGAAAGTCTCACAAGCCCTCCTATAGTGGCTAGGGCTTCTTGGGGGTTTGGGGTTTGTTTGTTTTTGTTTGGGGGCATTTGGTACCCTCTACTGCCTGCACAACAGGAAGGACAGGAGACCGTGAGCTGATCTTGAGAACTCAGGTTTCTGTCTCTTCTTCCCCTTCTCCCAGCTGCAGCAGGAGAAGGCAGAATGGGAGAACTTAAACAAGCTGTTAATGCGTCATAGGTTGAAACCCGTGAGTCTTGCTGCCCCGCAAAGCTGCAAAAATATATCAGGTAAGGAAATGCTAATTTTACAAGTTTTTGTATTTGGAAATAGTAAGCCTGAGTTCATAAGGCATCTCTAAAGCTGTCACTTCCAAATGGTAGCAGAGATGCCGTCTTCTTCGGCTATTAAAAACCTTTCATTATGACTTTGCTTGTTTTATGTATCTCCAGATATGATTGTCTTAGACAGTCAGTCTTCTCTAGGAATAAGACTTGCATTAAAAACGCTGGTGGAAGACACTGACCGACAGCAGAAAGTGATGCAGGGGCTTATGGAGGCTAATCGTTGTCTTAGGTAAGACGTAGTGGAAAGAACTTACTTGCTAATGCAAAGCAAAAGTATTCTCGGTGTCCATCTCCTGCCAGGTGGAGCTCTTGTCACACCTGAGGCCTAAGACCTTTTCCTGAGATTTTTGTCCAATATGCAGCAATGTTGGCCTAGTTCCTTTTGAGCTCTTATGTTATTTCATCTGCTGCTGCATCCAATACCAGCATATTTCCCATAGCTGCTGCCACAGGCTACTATTGAGTGTCATCAGGTAATGTTTGTCAGGCCTGTGCTTCCTTCACTGTCTTTAGTGAAATGTGTTAAATTTAAGTCAAGGGTTTTTTGTTGTTTTTTTTTTTTTTCAGAGATGAGTTACGACAGGAACGAGGTCGGGCATCTCGGCAAGAACAACGGGCTAATGATTTGGAAAATGTGGTGAAAAACATTAAGTCCAAAATTTGTCAGCTGGAAGATGAGACGATAGCTAAAGTTTGCCAGCAACAGAATCAAGTCAAAGAACTTCAAAAAGATCAACGGGTTTCACAGGTAATTCAGATAGTGCTGTCTGAGGATTCAAACTTTTGACTTGTTTTAAAAGCTCTAAAAATATTTACATTGATAAAAATAAACATGAGTCATAGAGTTAGTACACTATTTATAGCCAGGATTTTTCAATCCATACAGAATTTTCTAGTGATAGAAAATTAGAAAAATATCTGTATGCTTCTTCTGCTGCATCTTCAGTATGGCTAAAAACCAAGTACTAAGCTTCCTTGGGACCAGGTGCCTACTTGGGCAGGTACAGTACAGTCTCCAGCTTGTGAGTTAGAATAATTTCATAATGCTCCCATTATCTCTTCACAGGCAAAATATCAACAGCAGCAGGAAAAGCTGCAAGAACAGGAAGAGGTTATTGCCCATTTGCAGAAGGAGCTGTGCAAAGTTGGGACAGAAGAGCAACGGCGTGTTGCCACTCAAAACAAAATGTTTTGTCGGTTTTGCAAAAGAGCTCCCAAGTCTCTCCTAGATCAGCAGTAAGCAATTTTCTTATATTGGTGAATGACCTGTAACATTAAATGAAGGAATGGATTTTAAAGTAACTAACGGTTCTTGATATTTATATGGGAAAAAAAAAAAAAAAAGCTGGAGACCTTAGGAGTCCAAGCTGAAATATGAATTCTTGTAAAGGTACATCAATACAGTAATTTTTTCTTGTATAATAAATGTGAGCTGGATAAATCTATGGCAGAAAGTAAAAAATTATCAGGCCCTGTATACACTAGGTGTCAGCAGAGAGAAGGGAATGATTCACTCTACTCTAGAACTGCAGTATCTGCTAGGGTGATCTCATCCTGGGGTTGTAACATTTTAAAATGTACATTAAAAAAACAACAAACACCACTGCCCCCTGCCCAAAAAAAAACCCCTGTCCAGTTTGCAGCCACTTCTGAAGCGCAGCTGGTCTTTGCAACTGCTGACTGCGGGCTTGCTGTAAGGCTTCCCAGGTACTTTAGTGACGGTTCTGAGAAAGTATGCCAAGCCTATATCTCTTGCAGTAAGATCTCCATAGTTCTGCTATAATCCGGGATTTGCCAATTCTTAGGCCTCAGGTAGCCATCACTTTATTGTGCCGATGTTGCCTGGTTTCCAGGCCTGTCTAGTAACCTTTACCTGGGAAGCATTTAAAAGGGATTGTGTGTGCACAGCCCTTTTCTCGTGCCCTCACGGCATGAGAGGAAGGGTCACTGAATTTGGTTCCCTGTGCTTTCTCATCTGTCTCTCCAAAACAGACAATCTCAGAATGCTCAAGAGGAAAGGCAGTTTCTCAGCTGTTCGTTTTTTTTGTGGCTCTAATTTTTTGCAGCCACTTACTTTGAAAGCACTTTTAGTTTCTTTGGAGACGTGTGTTCTCAGGCTGTGTGGGACCTGTGATCTCTACCTCCCGCAATGGTCGCTGAGCCCTAGCGCTTGGGACTGTGGCATGCTGTTAAGATTGCTGGGTAAGTATAGTCACAAGATGAGGAAGCTGTCAGGAGGATTTAGCTTTTGTCTCCTCTTGAATAATTTTGCCACTCTTAGTCTAGTACAGAGTTAATGTCTCTACTTTTCTGTTTTGGAAAACTGTGACTGTGTGTGTTTGATATGAGAGAGAACCCACTACTCGGTGCAGTCACTTCTGAAGTGCAGTGCAGTTCTGTAAGCTGGCCTGTTCCTACGGGGTGGTCACAGTATCTTTCAGGCATGATTTTTTTGAGAATATCTGAAATTCAAAATACCATTTTTCCTTTCTTCAGGTTCCTTTGTCTAATTGATTATTATGAATCTCAAATTAGTCAAATGAAAAAGGAGCTAAGGTAGGTCTTATCTAATGCCTTATGGTCCTACTGTTCAAAATTTTCTTATTCCTTACTGTTCTTGAAGCTTGTAATGGTAAATATTCTGTGTTCCAGATGTCATTAGCATGTAAGAAACAGCAAAGGATCGTAATGGTTGTGGAAGTCTGGATTCATCTGGGGAATAGCTGTCAGTCAGGCTAAGCAGCTGCTCAGTCAGGGGGCCAGGACAGCTAGGAGGTTGGGGGTATTTAGACACTTGAGCAATAATTTTTTCTTTTTTATTTTTTTTTTCCCTTCCCTTCCCCTTCTGCCATGGTTCACAGGCAGAAGGATTACTGCATTAGCAGTGCTCAGTCAACTGATCTCCCTAAACAAAAGGAATACCAGCTTTTCAGCTCTATCGTGGTGCCTGCATTGTACAAAGCAACAAGCAGATACCCAAGACATTCCTATCATTTGAGATTGTTATCTTGAAAACTGAAGTGGGATTTGCTTGTACTTGAGGAATAAATGTACTTAATTAGTACATGAAACAGCTTCAATAGAGAAAAGCAGTGGATCTTAGGGCAGAATTTCTATTCTATTTACTTTGCAGTTTATGGAAACATTATTCTCATACATAACTGCTAACTAAGCCAACTTAGATCTTTGAGATAATCGAATTACAGTAAGCTGAAACAATTTATTTTTCCCAATAGGCAATATAAAAAAGATGAAGACCAGATACAGAGAGAAGTAAAAAGCAAGGAAGAATTCTTAAATCTAGATGCTACTCCTAATTATAGAGCACTGCTCACGGTATGGAACTGCTAAGAATAAGTCAGTGCAGATCTTTAAATGGTAACCCTTCAAAGGCTGCATAGAAACATATATGTGTTTGATTTCTATCCCCTTGTTCTCATCATGCCTTCTTAATTTGTGACCTCTCTGGGCAGGGTTCGCTGTCTTTATGCAAAGGTTCGGTGCTATGTTATGAGTCGTCTTTGCTGGGGACTGAACAGACCTCCTTAATCACAGGTTCTCCACCTGCGGTCTAATGCAACAGGCTCTTGATCTTAGTCGACTAATTCCTCATCCATGCTGTCTTGCTATATAGGCAAATGGGAACCCTTCTTAACACATACGTACTTTAAAGTGCTCAAGCTTGTTGATCGTGGAATGAGCGAAATAAAAGAAATAACCCAGTCTATGTTGCAGTCTTTCCAGAAACAACTCATTGAAACCAAAGCCAGGAATGAACAGCTTTTGCTTGAAAATGTAAATCTCAAGAAAGATTTGGAAATAAGGTGAGAAAGGATAAGTATCATTCTTTGTAAGGGCACTTCGGTAGACTTTGCGTTACAAAGAAAGAAACTGAAAGCACCAGCAGCTGTGAAAGTATAGTATGAAATCTGCCTTTAAAAGCGATGCACAAAAGTAAGATATGGCAGCAACAGTCAACCTTCCCTCTCTATGCTGTTAGTAACAACAACTGCTAATGGTTATTTTGCTGTTTCTTGTTGTTGCCACCTAGAAATGTTGCAGAATTTCATTTCCAGAATGATGTTGCGGCACTGGCAAAGCTTTCTTACTTTTTTGCTTGGCTGAGTTTTATAGATACCTTCAAATGCAAGACATATAATACGGTACTTTTTCTTTCTAACAGACCAACTGCACAGGAATTAAAACTTTACAA
>VYZW01031746.1:56417-73900 GCA_013401315.1 Balaeniceps rex
GAGCAGTTCCTTGTTGGCCTAGCCCCTGTGCCATGCTTCTGCTGTGTTACAGGAACCTAATGAATAACCCTCTCTCCATATATAACTTCAGTTGGCTGATTTCCACCGACATTGTAGGGTGCACTTTAGTACCATCTCTGCTGTGAAAATACGCAGCTCTGACAAGCTTTTTAGCCATTAAAGGCTTAATGAGAGATTCACTGTATGCCTAGATGTGTGAAAACCAAATAAAATCTGGGCACCTGCATGAATTGATTGTGTCTAAAATACTTTCCTGTTGTTACTGTTATAAGAAACATGAAGTGTTTATTTTTCCACAGACAGTTCAGCTCCACCCACTGTGGTAGTGGATACTGTTGGGAAACTCTGTGATGTAATTAACAAGAACATGACTGAGCAGGTACAGCGGCTTCTGGGGACCCAAGACATCCACAGGTATGTGGGGGTGTTCCATTGGTGACCGCTCTTCAAACATCAAATTTAGTAATTGAGAAAACTGGCTAAACCAACAGTGAAAGAAACTTTTAATAATTTGTTCCTAAGTCAGTGAGCTGTGACAGTAAAGGAGTTAACTACTACCCTACATGAAACAAATCCTGAATACTTTCAAAAGGATAAAGCTGGCAAAGAGAGAAATTAAGGCCAGAAGGTTCCAAAACACCCTGTTGGTTTGCATGGATAAGGTGATCAAATAAGCCTGTTTCATAATGAGACAAAGCAAATACTGCACGTGGGTGGGGAGGAGAAAGTGTTGCAAGGCTTCAACTGTAATACTGAAGAGTATTAGTTGCTAAGAGAACATGTGCCTCAAGCTGCCTACAAATATTTTGGGAACTGGACAAGTCCTGTTTTATCTTCAACAGATGACAACACACATATACTTGGTAGCAGACTGTAAGAGCTTGCATTCAGCATGGGCTCTGCAAACATACTAAAAATTTATTGCAGCAGGCAGCAAGTCTGACACATGCTGAGTTAACAATACTAACTCCCTCAACCTTTCTGTACTCCTCAGTTTTAACCAGAGGATTAATAGCCGCTTATAAAGCATTCCTTGGTCCACCTCTGAGACAGTATATGTAGCATACATAGATGAATGTTCCAGTCCAAAAATGACCTGATGCCATGTAAGGAGGAAAGGAAGGCTATATATAGGGCATAAATAGTGAAATTAGAGATCCTCTTTTGACAGCTAACACTTGTTGGCTGCAGGTTTCAGAACTTGAGAACACATTTTTGGTGTAGATGGCTTTATATACTACAAAGTAGGAGTGTTTCCAGAAAGTCATGGCATAGTGTGGCAAAACAGCCAAGGAGATGAACTTAAAATGCCTTGGCACCTGTTATCTGACAGTCTCACTTACACATTTCAGTATAATCAATAAGCTAGAAGAACACGAGTGCTTCTTTCCACCATTTCAAGCTCTCATTCAAGATTTGCTCTGTCTTCTAGGTGAGTAATATTTGCAACAGTTGTAATTATCTTCATGCCAATGCTTCCTCCTAAAACTTTAAATAGCTAACAAGTGCTTTGTTTACTCCTGGTGTGCTAAAACACAAGGAGGATGTGAGGGACGGTGCTAACTTTTGCCTCACTCTCCTCTTCTTTCCATCTTCCCTCGGGAAGTGACCAAAATACTTTGTTTTCCTTGAACATGGGATTGCAGATATTCAATCATATTACTCATAAGCTAAATTGAGTTTTTTCCAAAAGCATTAAAAGGTGTGAGGAGTTTATTTTATCCACTAGCTCTATTTCTAACATTTAAGTTAGAATTTTGGCTGCACTTGAAGATGTTCTAGGTACATACACCTTACCATTTTGCTTTTCATTCTGTTTCAGAGATCAGTAACCTGGATGATATTTTACCTACTGTGCGAAATTTGAAATTGGTAGCTAGTTAAGAGTTAGTCTGGTCTTCTCTAGCAAGATTCAGCTTACCTGTGAATGTACCTGTTGAGGCATATGGCATTACAGCTACCTATAACCTCCATTTCAGATTTTTTGACATAAATAAAAGCTGCTGCATTTTTTTCATTTTTCTTAATTCTTGTTTCACGGTCAATTTAAGAAAAACTTACTATAACCGCTACCAGCTGGTCTACTCAACCCCAGAGGGAGAACCAATACACTCTGTATCAGTCTAGGAAACTGAACCCAGCACACAGCCAGACATACTGTAACCACTAAGCACTTTGAATGTTGCTGACACAGTAAGTATGAGATAAAGGTGCTCTAACTGCCTTAGCCATAACACTTTCATCATTTGCCTGTCTTGGTTTTCTGGAGAGCCTATTTTAAAATGTTGTTAACATCTTCAGATAAGTTTGGGATGCGAGCAAATTGTTATTCAGTGAGTATTCCTTCTGGTTATGGACTGAGGCAGACGTGATTAATGAAATCTAGGCTAAAAATATTTGAAACTTGCTTCAGGTGGTGGTTTATAGGTTTCTGCCTAGCACAGCTTTGAAGTTACCATGGTCATATTTCAAAAGCCAGTTTTAGAAAGGCATAGGTCAAGTTTCTTATGCAAGACAGTTAGAAGTTTATTATACAGAAATAAGTACACCAAGCTTCCAAAAATATTTTGGTATATTTTGCTCTGATATTAATAAAGCTTAGTTTACAAAACTCTGCTGTTCCTCAGGCAGAATGCTTTCCTATCAAGGTTTACAAGATTTTGAAATGTACTGTAACAAAGAACAAAACATGTTAAGGCATCACAAACTAAAACCTTAATGACATCTTGGTAAGCTAATCTCCCTGCTTTTGGACGCTCATTATATACACACCTGCAGCCACAATCTGCTAAAATACTTTCGAACAGTAGAATATCAATTTCTTAGTTTCTCAAAAAACACTTGCTACTGGAGTCTTAAATGGTTTCCTTCAACAGGTTCTGTAGCCCTACAGCTGGAGAATGCTGTTTAAAAATTTATTCTATTAAAAGTACAATGCTTTCATGTTAAAACAACATGAATAGGATCCTGGGGAAATGACACTGCCAAGCAAAGTAATGACACTTAGCTGACAGTCTAAAATATCTCCGGGTACAACACTTCCTTAAGAGAGTGCTCATATTTAAGGGTTCTTTGGGGGAGATATGCCAGAAACAGCAAAAATGAAGGACTTATTATTTAGGGACAAATTACTCCCAATGTGGGTTTTTGGTTGGTTCATTGTTTTTTTTTTTTTATTTCAGTGAGAACTAATCTCTGAGTAGGATCACTAGATTTACATGTCCTGAGCCGGAGACTGCTTCAGATTTGCAGTGACTATTCAAAACACATTAATTACAAAAGAGATATGTACACTCATATAAAGTTGAAAAATTAGTAACTTATGTACATGAGAAGAAATCAATTTTTCTTGCGTCTACTCCTTGTCAGCTCGTACCTGCAAGACAGACACAATAAGTAATTATAGTAGTTTAAGACTTTCTTCAAAGTTTTAACTGGCACAATGGAGAGAACTTGGGCTGCTTTATTGCCTGTGCTTTATAGGCGGCCTGGCAAAGGAGGCTTCAGAGATGGCCTCAAACTCCAGCTCTTTGCTGGGAACTCTGGATGTGTCATTTTTCTCCTACTTCCACAATTGCCATATCCTTCCAGGATGCAAGCTGGGCCAGGGGAACATGGCTTTCCTATCCTGCTGGCCAGTATTGGCTCGCTGCCTGCGTGGATGGCAAGCTCCTGGACTACCCATGCTGCATTCCTTGGGCTCCATTGAAGGAGAAAGAAGGAAGAGCTACTGCCATTAACTACTGACGTAGAAGGAAAAAGAAAAAACCACCCTGGTTCTTAATCTTTGCCTCAGAACAATGCTTAAGGTTTAAGTCTGAACCATAATGAACATACAAGCAAAACTGTAAGTGGCTTATTATAATAGTTTCTATAAATGCTTTGTAATTAAAGTTTTATCATAGATACATATATTGCTGATCAGAGTATTAATTTAGTTAAGATCTTTACCCAAGTTAAAATTTGTTGCAAGGTTACTTTAATAAACATAATTCTTTTACTTAGGGTGTCCCAGTGGCTTTTATGGTAACTTAAAATATGCTGAAGACTATAATTGACATATAGGCCTCTTATTAAAACTGTATCACAGGGCAGGTATTGCACTAGCAACTGGATTAACATACAACTTGGATAAAACTACGAGATTAGTTCGTTGGTCCCGCGTTTGCAGGTCAAATGCTGCTCTTGCTCACCAGAATACACAGCCCATTTACCAGCTCTCCAACAGCCGTCATGCAAACTCCCAGCCAAGCCGTTAGCAGGGTTTGACAGGATGGGGATGAAAACTTACCATTGTGCAAAACCTTTTATTAAGTCCTCCTGTGACAAGTCAATCCGCACCTTTAAAAAGCAAATTTTATTTCTTTGTATATTATCCAGCATACAAATGGATTAGCTAAGCTAGCACTCCTCCCAGGTCAGACCCACTGTCAAGTTCTAGGGCTGCAGCTCAAGCTCAAGGGAAAATGAGCTTCCTGCATTCCCAGGACACAGGCGCTAGCCAGCCTCAGCACTGCAGCTCACTTTCTTAGCAGCACTACTTGGAAATTTATTGATCACTGAAGAAGTGATTCCAGTTTACTTTTCACAGAATCAAAGTTGTTCACAGAAAGCTTAAAGCACTGTTAGCAAATTCCGTGTTTTCATCGCACATCCTTCTCAGCTTCGTGTTTGCACTATTGGAGCCATTCCCCAAACGGGCAGCAGCAGATCCCAGGAAGCATGTTTTTATTTCAGGAGCACCCTTCTGAAATGAAGCAGCATGGCACACGAATCGCATGAGACCACACAAGCTTCCACATGGATACAGCCTGATTTCAGATGAAAATCTGGCAGAAAAAGTCCTTTCCAGATGGCTAGTCCTATTACTGAGACTTAGCTAGAACCGCATTTCAGGAATTGCTCGGACCGTTCAGCTCTATTAAGTCAGTAGTATAACTTCTTTAAACTTACTTTCCCCAGCTCCTTCCTTTCCTGTGAAATGAATGGCCTGCTGTTTTTCACTGCAATGTCCAGTGTCCTTTTCTTGACATCTTCCAAAGATTCAAAAAACTCAAACCTAAAAGTAAAGTTTTGAAAGGAGAGACTTCAGTCAAAAATTAAAATCCCACAAGCGTCAGTGGCCAGAACACAGTGACAGAGTACAGCATCAGTGGCCAGAACTTTAACAGAGAAGGAACACACAGAAAAGGCAATTCTACAGTTAGATTTTATTCTCATTGTAAGAAATCTCTTCCAGGCCTCATGAAAGACTATGACACTTGTTCAGACTGTTCACTGTGCCAGGGGGAAGGAGGAAAGCGTGCATCCATGATGAAATGCTCTTTACCATCATTTTCCCCCTTCATGGAAGATCAGGATGTTTTCCATGCAACCTTTATTACTCAGAGGAAATAGCTGAGCCAACCCCCCAAGTTTACAAAGTAGGCTTATACCACATTAAGAGAAGACAAAGGTTGAAACCTGTGGCAATTAAATTCTTAATGGCTCTGACTCACGCCTCTGGTACACGTCATCTAATGTCAAGTGAGTTTTGTCCACACTAAATCACTGAAGTTCTGCCCACCTGAATAGCTCTTCCTCAAGTCAGAGTTGTAAAACAGGTAATGTGTTTTGGAGCTAAGTATTGCTCAACCTATTACACTTAATTGAGGATGAACAGGACGTCAATACTGAGGATGAGGAAAAAAGAGATGCTGTTCCCAACAGCTGTGCTGGCACTAAATCAGTGGAGTTACATGAGAATAGGCAGAAGCCAAATCCACAACTCTAGTGTTTTGAGTGTTAAGATGAAATATTTTAAAATCTTTTCTCCGTTTCTGACCTATACTGACGTATACAGAAAGGAGCCAACATAGGAAAAAATCGAGTCACCTGGGATCACCCGATATTCGCATATTTTCATATGTGTGCACCTTCCTCTAAATATGGGATTAAAACCACCTCTCAAAAGAGCTCTATGTCTAAGCATTACTGTGCTCGGTTTTACACAAACACATTGCATTTCAGCGGCAAAGCTGTGGATGTGCCAACTGTCGGCAAAGAGGCAGGAGCATTTTACCCTGCTCCCACCAGGTCTCAATGACAACATCCATCCGTCTGTCCAAAGAATGGTCCAGTCTCAAAGGGCTTTGTCACTTCTGCCTTTGACTTTTGGAAAGATGTCAGAATAAACATCAGGCAAAGAAGTATGAACAGAGAAGCAGGCTTTGTGAGATACCCAAATGGAAAGATTGCCTCTGCAACGACAGGGAGTTAAGCATGGGTAGGGGGGTGTCTGTGCGCAAAGAAGCGAATGCAGCCTGCATCTGCTGGGATGAGGGAAGGGGGTGGGAGGAAGGTGTGCCCTCCTGCGGGGGGACAGATGACAGACGCAGCGCAAGGCCAGCCCTAAGTACTTGCAAACTACAGCTGAAGTGCCTTTTTTTTTCCGGAAGACCTGCAAACGCTCACACGAGACAATCCTTCAGCGCAACAGGAGCAAACCTTATGTAAGCCCTTTCATTGTACAGAGATCGTAACTATTTCAGCAGCAATCATGATTAACATTTTCTTACTTCTCATCGTATTGGGGGTTCAGAGTTTTTTTCTTAACGGAAGTCTTCTTCCTGCTTGTCCATCTTCTGTCTGGAAGCAGGTATATGCGAACATACGGATCTACCCCACGATTGGAAGAGGGCACCAAGTTTCTGTTAAAAGAAACACAGTGTTGACAAGCAAGGCAGGTTCTCCCACTGTGTGTTTTAATATCCCATCTCTCTTAGAATCAGACCAACCCTTCACGGGCCAAAAACATTTATCTGGGGAGTTGGAACATAAGCAAATAAAACTTTAAGGACGTCAAGTTAAACAAAATTTTCACTACTGAGTGTGTGGCCACTTATTGGGGTTCCTAAATTAACATTTACAAATTCAGTCATGGGTGTCTGTCCTGGTTTCAGCTGGGATGGAGTTAATTTTCTTCCTAGTAGCTGGCATAGTGCTGCGTTTTGGATTTAGTAGGAGAATAATGTTGATAACACACTGATGTTTTAGTTGTTGCTAAGTAGTGCTGACACTTGTCAAAGACTTTCCAGCTTCCCATGCTCTGCCAGGTTCACAAGAAGCTGGGAGGGGGCACAGCCAGAACAGCTGACCCAAACTGACCAAAGGGCTATTCCATACCATATGACGTCACGCTCAGTATATAAACTGGGGGGAGTTGGCTGGGGGGAGTGATCGCTGCTTGGGTACGGGCTGGGCATCGGTCGGCCGGTGGTGAGCAATTGCACTGTGCATCACTTGTTTTGTCTATTCTTTTATTATTATTATTATTTTATTTCAATTATTAAACTGTTCTTATCTCAACCCACGAGTTTTCTCACTTTTACTCTTCTGATTCTGTCCCCCATCCCACCAGGGGAGCAAGCAAGCAGCTGTGTGGTGCTTAGTTGCCGCCTGGGGTTAAAGCACAACAGTGTCAATCCTTGTCATGATGCCTATCGTGACATCCCAAGACACGCATCAGTTGTCAATGCTGTGCAGAGGAAGCTTTGGGTGGATGAAGGTTAAAGTATCTACTGCAGTGAGCACCGCTCACTGACTGCTCTCGCAGACCTGCTACTGGCATCGACCAGAGCTGCCTGGGCTTAGTGAAGCTGGACAGATAGAAGTCAGCCAACGCTAAGGTGTCTCAGCTGGGCAGCTTACGCTGCGTGCGGCTCTGCTCCAGCTTTGCTGAATGACACAAGCTCAGAGAGCTCTTCCCGCTCCTTCATAGAGAGATGCAAGCAAACGCCAGCGTTACCTGCAGCCATTCACCAGCACGACAAGGCTCTGCCGTATTGAAGCATACCGCACCGTGAGCTGAATCTCTCCCAGAGGCATTTCAGTCCCGCTGCAAGACAGTTGCACAGTCAAAGCTTTTAAATACAGCTATTTAACAGACCACATGCACAGACCCAGCAGCACGAAACAGGACACGAGCTTCAGAAGCTGGTGATCCATTTTCAGCTAAAACAACCTTTCAGGGCACTATTCTTCTTTCTGGAATCCTAAGGTTTGCTATCTAGAAAGCAGCTGGACCACAGAGGCTCCACACTCCCGTTAGCGCCAGCACTGCCTAGCCGGCCTTCTGTACAGGTAGCCCATTTCAGTCCCACAGCATAAATGGCCAAAAAAGCACCTAACTGGCCTGCTGTAGATGGAGCAGCAAAGTACAGGTTAGCATGTTACACAGCTCCTTCAAGGACGTCTGCATATGCAAAATGGGACCTTTTTTATATCTCATTCAGCACGTTATTAAAGTGGTTTCAAATCCAAAACAGTGTTTAAAAATGGCTTTAAAATGGTTTCTAAATGAGGCCCTGTTCAGAGCTGGAGAATTTGCCAGTCCACAAGTACTAGACTGAGCAGCTGAAGCTGGGTTTGATGTTCAGCTTGATAACTGCTCTGATGCTCTCTTAATTGAGATGGGCCTTCTTTGCTACTTCTGTTCATTAAGGATTCTACTAGCTCCATTCTGCGCCCCAGGAGAGACAGATCCAGCTCTCCATCCTCCTCGACAGAGCAGACTACCTGCAGCCTCACACTGCGCGCTGTGGGAAGGACACACACACACACAAGCACACCTATCCACAAAGCCTTTGTTCGCCGCATTACGAGAGTCTTAAAATCTGTTGGATAAAACACAGCATCCAAAACTTCAAGCGGCCAGGTATACTTATCAAGAGTTTATGTTTTTACAGAAGTGGGATATTCAGACTTCCAATATCCTGTTGCTAAAATCATGAGTGTTATGGGACCCAGGATATTCTGTGTGAGGGGCTCTTAAGACAATATAAAGCCAACACATGCAGCACCTCTTAGGACAGCCAGAGAAGGAAATGTTTTCACTTTACACCTGATCTGATAGCGACCCTGTAATTTACTTTGCTGTTGGCTGGAATACTTAGGTCAATTCTTCATAAGGTGATCGGAGACCCAAGACTCCAAATGACTTAGCAGTCTTGAATTCAACTGTATGCAAGAGCGATCTATAAATCCTACACCAAAAGAAGAACAATTCAGCTGGAAGAACACCTACTTTTGAAGGTCCAGATTGCTGCTACTTAATTCAAAGCAAGAAGAAGGCAGAGAACCCAGCGAAGCAACGCTGGGCGCAAGCCTTATCTCCTGTACGACTGGCAACGCGGGCACTACCGCTGCTCTGGTATGCAATGCTGATGACGGGCGGTGCTCCGGATTTTGCTCACACTCTGCCTCATTAAGGCCAGCAACAGTTTCACTTAGTACAGGCGCTGCTGAGCTGCCACTTGTGTCCAGGTCTTCTCTGCTGTCCTTTTCCAGCAGGGATTCAAGTGCTGTAGAGTCTTTGCTCACAGGCAGTACTTTTGAGACTTCTGGTTTTGGTGGGGAGACAAACTTTTGGTGGTTTTCACCCTTCTCCATGACACGCACAGGACCTTGCTTCGAGGCAGTGACACCAGCCTTGACTCTTTGTGGATCGGGTTCTTCAACATTCAGGGCCTAAAAATCACAAGGGAGAGAAATGAGTGCTACTCCCAAAGCACTGGGGTTAATGCCAGCATCACCACCTAGGATGAAATTTCACCACAAAGCTGTAACAGCAGGAATCTGCCATTAGAGATGAAAGAGGCCTATGGGATTAGCTGGGATGTTCGCTTTCCTTGTCCTACTGTGTATGTATTTAACAGCGTCTAAACACTCATCCAGAGCACGATGAGAAAACAACTCCTAAGCATCAGTCTCTCTTACCGTTTAGCAGCTTTGATTTCCCCAGCTTAGATTTTCTCAGTCCAAGTCTTTATTGTCATGAAAAGATTTTTCAGCAATGGCACTGCACGAAGTTTTGGGAAGCCTTAGGGATACCTCTCAGCTCCACCACGCACTCTTAATTGCACTAAACACCTTGTCACACTTCTACTTTCTACTCATCTGTGAGGCAAAGCTGCATTTCTCCACACCCACCTTTAATCTATTTTGCCTGGTTAGAATCGGATGCTTCCGCTGGGGAAGCCAAGTGAATATGGCAAAGAACAACTTACCCGCAACACAAGTTTCATCTTAATGAAGCTGTCTGAACTGGAATGATCCAGCTGAAATCTCTGATCCAGAATCATGTTTGGGTCCTTAAGTAAGTGGGAGAGACATACCACTGAAGTTCCCAGGGCACTATCCCGATCCTTGTCTTTTATCTGTGGCAGGGGGGAGAGAAAAAGTTTTTATTAGATGGCAAACTGGAAAGCATACCACTGGGAACAGCAAAACAAGAAGGTATTTCAGACAGAGACCAAAATTAGCTTATTTACTTCAGCACATACTATCAAGTATGGTTACTTCCAAACGGGTGATGCCTATATTTCAGGAGTGTAACAAATTAGTATGTTTGGAGTAAAAATCCCATCTCTGACTATGCAAAGAAGGAACTGCCTTAGCAGAAAAACTAGGCTCTGGGATTTACTTGACTTTCCTTACTTGCTCTGGGGAAAATGTCCCAGGCAGCTGGGATGACAACTGGTCTAAACCTTTACAAGCTTTTTAGGTAATAGTTTGTTTAGCCTATTTAACCTGAATACACCTTCTAAATTCAAATCTGCTTCTGTAGCCAAGTGA
Organism: Balaeniceps rex; assembly: GCA_013401315.1. NCBI lineage: Eukaryota > Metazoa > Chordata > Aves > Pelecaniformes > Balaenicipitidae > Balaeniceps > Balaeniceps rex. The sequence goes on from VYZW01031746.1 coordinate 67,053, forward strand.
GCAGCCATAGAACTGGCTGTGACTGCAATGTATGCTAGTGAGATACAGGATTTCTTAACGAGCCAAAATACCAAGGTGAAGAGATAGGACTCTGGTTGAGAATTATGAAGGCTGCGATTTCTGACAGCAAAACATTCATGGCTTTACTACACACAGAGCTGTATAAAACCTCCTTTGCACCCTGCAGCCAGATATGTCCCATGTTTTCAACTAAGATATTATGCGTTACGTGATCCTACAGCAAAGGTAGATACCAGCATCACCTAACAGAGAATCCCCTGTGCAACAACAGGTGCTTCTTCCACCTCTTAAGTAGGAGGACCCCAGTACAAGCACACAGAAACAACCAGCACTGAGATCACATCCACTGTGAAAGAGGTTTCTTCCTAGGGATGTGCACTCGGTCTTCAAAGGAAAGGCTTTTCTCTCACCTCAACATGGAGTGACTGGGAATGAGCACTGTGGACAAAGAAGGTGAAAGCCTGGCCCCACATGGGATCTTTGTTGAAATTGCAGGTCTGCAACAAGAAGATTGTGGCACATACATTAGCTTATTCTGTAAGCAGCAAAGAATACCATGACACTGGTCACCAGAGAGGGCCACAGTGACCCTCTTGTTTTATTCAGTGATGCTACACCCCAGCTGTATGGAGAGTGAAACTTCCAGCTCAGAAGCGTGCAGCAGCAAAGTCTTTGGCAATACCAGAACAGATTCTGCAGGGTGTGGAAATGCCGAAGAACAAGTCTGGTGAGCTGCAGTTGGCCCCAACCAGCGCTGCCTGGACCAGCAGCCTGCCTCACCTGCAGCGAGGCACCGCTCCCTCTCTCCCACCTCTCCACCCAGGGAGCCAGAGCACTGCTTCCAGCCCGCAGGCAACTGGAGCCAGCTCCCAAAGCTGCAGCGAGCTGGTGGGGAAGGGTAGGAAAGTTAAAGGGGCAGTTTGAGGGGTGTAGAGCTCATGGGAAGAGTAGGAGGACACAGCTTCAGCGCCATCCGCTCCAAGGACGAAAGAGCGTGGAAAGCATGCGCAGAGGCTGTGGTTGAGGCTGCTCCATAAACCTCCAAAACATAAACGAGGCTGCTTCTGCCAGGCCACAAGTGCTGGCAGCAAGGGGAGAGGAGCAGGGGAAAGCTGGAAATCTGACCTAGCCTGGGAGAGGCAGGTGATGTGGTAGGGAAAAGGGGAAGCCAAAGAAGGTAAAAATGCAAGCAGCACCCAATCTCTGGATGGAGCAGGTGGAAGAAACAAAGGAAAACAGGTGCCAGTCCCGTATGCTCATGTGTAGCCAACAGGATTCACTCCTATTTGTTGGATGTCCAAAAGAATACAGGGCTGCCCTCATACACATCCAGCTGTGGGGCAATAAACACAGCAGCTACTGGGAGGGCAAACTCTGGTGTTGCTCATACTTATCAGGCAAAAGTCAATATTAAATAATGAAAAAGGAACTGAAAGTGGAGGAGATCTGGTTACATCTTGTCCAGGTAAAAAAAAAAATTCAGTAAAACTGTGAAACACAGGAGCCGGGAGACTCTGATGAGGCAACAAGTGCCAGTTTGATGCAAATGACACTCTGCTCTGAGAAAGCATGAGCCAGACTGGAGACCTATCATTTCTTCCTCTTCAACCCTCGTAGAACTAGAGTATCTTGACCAACATGACCTCATGGCCATGAGCACTAAACCACACATCTGCACAGCAGCTGATCAGACACCCACTAATCAAGAACAACTCAGTGACACAGTGCTTCCACAACGCTGGTTGACCCCCACCTCCTGGCCTCTGCAGCTATCACCATAACTACAGCTCTTCACATCAGCTTCACTAGTCCTACCTTTCATAAGGGCTACTTGGAGATAGTCACCCGTAAAATAGGAAGTATTTAAGGAAAGCACAAGAGTCAAACAACCTCACCTTGCTTTTCTGAGTCTTGTTTCCTACTGTGAGCAGGACAAAGGAGGAAGGTTCTCGTTCCATCTTCTGTCATTTAATACAAGGAAAAAAAAAAAAGAAAGCAGAAAAAAAAAGAAGAGACATTTATCATTTAAAGGAAGCAATATCAAATCACTACTCTTACTTGAAATAAAGTTGCTGAAAAGCTGACGATAGTTTTCAGATGCAGGACGTCTGAAGAGTGCAGTACACAGGAAAGGCTCCAGCCATAACACAGCACAGTCTTACCCTCTACCATCAAGAGTACACATTTAAGCCAAAGTTTTATGTATTTAGGTTTCAATAGGTGAGCAGTTAAAAATTTGTCAGAAGCTGGGAGGAAACAGAGAAGAGAATTGAAGGCTCAGTGGGAAGTCTTTATCATTCCTGAATGAAACAGGACTCTCAGAATTGGTTTCCAAGGCTCAGGACTTGCTGTAAAGCAGCTAGAAGCAAGTCTTCGGCATCAAATAACAATTCCTTTCCAGAAGCAACAACACTGAACCTCTTGTACTGTGCTTCTCTGTACTAATGCTATAGAAGTTAAGGTTGAGGATCTGGTCTTGGCACAACATTGTATACAAAGTGGATACAATGAAGTCCAGAATTAAGGATTATCAAATCTGATGTGTATCACAGTGCTGTTAACTCATCTAAATCATAAAGATTGCATTTAGGAGGGAAGCTACTCAGAGAGAATGGGAAGCTTTATCCATTACTCAGAGCTGTGGTTGCGAGTGGCTTGTTCACGAAAAAAGGGAGAAAGACATTCTTCCCTATACCCACCATTTACATCACAATAGAAAAATGCAGTGTTTGGGGGAAAAATTAAACAGAAGCAAAGAGAGAGGAGGCATGCATGACAGAGTGGCTTCTGAATCCCTCTAAAACTGAGGGGGAAGGAATCTGGTGGTCGGGTCTCCAACGGACAGCATGGTTACTACAAACAAGCATATTCCTCCCATCCCAATGCGGGAGGTCAAGCTGGAACAGCTCAGCATGGAAATAACCCCTGCAGCAGCAGAAAGCACAACACGACTTGGTCTGATGTCTGGAGACTCTCTGTCCAAAGTATAAAACAAAAATAAAGACAACCCCCCACAAAATCAAATATTTCTGCGCTGCATTCCCCCCTTGGACCTCCTAGACTTCCACTGGGGTGGAGGTGGGCTTTCAATCATTCTTTTGAACGCCTGGTCACTTAGATTCTGATGCTGGAGAGATTATATCTTTTTAACCTCAGCTAGTTTCAGTTGCTACGATACCACATAATCCAGGATGTTGTTTTGCAAGCATAGGAGAAGAATATAAATTTTACCTTGAGGTACTTGTTATTTTTGATCTTCTTTGCTCCACATTCACCATTCGAATACTCAAAGTGTTTTTTCTGAATTAGTAAAAGAGTATTTTAAAACAATTAATTTGTGGGCTTTAAAAAAAGGTTAGCAGTGAAGGCTGCCTGCATGTGGTTTGTACTTACCGGAAGGTTGAAGGCGCTGTCCAAGTAGACTATCAGAATAGCTGTAGACAGACCCTTCTTATCCTGCGAAGGCCAGGAAAGATAAAACAAAACAAAACACAAGGTAGGCATGATCACCCATCAAGGACAACGTAAAGCACAACACAAATTCAAAGGACAGCTTCTGAAAGCTAAGCAGCTCTTCACCTTTCTCCTAAAACTTGCAATTTAGAGGAGTACAAGCCAATACAGCATGACAGTTTTAAGCAGACCAGTAAGAAGAGGTGCAAGTCTTTTCAATTCACTGGCCTTAATGCTCTTCAATCTCTCTAGTGCAGAACTGGTTGGATTCCCCAGTGCAGCAAGACACCTTAAAACATGCTCAACTACATACATCAACATCAGTAACCACTGTCAGCAGAACAAAGCCTGGAAACAAATTTTATTCACTTCAGTGGAACTCAAATGCTTTTGCTTGGATGAAACAGCATCCTTGGGAGATGGGCTTTATCCAAGCAATTCTGCTGGACAAGTAAGACACCACTTGGAACCATGGCCCTACCAAGCACCAGTGCTGGGTATTTGCCTATGACTAGTACGGGTTATAGACAGGGGTCCTACACAAATCCCAGACGACAAGGGAAGGGAAAAATTATCAAAGAAGGAAACTGTGAGCAGCCACTTTGCAGTGAGTCGAACAAAGCTTTGCTAATTCAAGCAAAAAGAGCTGCCAGATTTGAGTTACTCCTGAATTACCAAGGGACCTGGGGCAAGCAAATGCCTTTCCTCTTCAGGAGGGGTGGGGGCAATCACATCAAAACTTTGTCAGACAAAAATAAACTCCCATGAGTTTGCCTGGGGTTCCTAATTTTACACACTCATTTGTTGATCACTGGACAGGGATCAGAGTACCTGAATCCTTTAGGCAAATATACTCACCTCATGTAGCTTTTCTTGGTCATTTACTAGTGAAAGCCACTCCAGTTTTAAATGCAAGTGTCCGCTTGTTGTCTTACTTAAGGGAAACCACTAAATGGAGACAACAGAGTAACTTGAGAACTGTGAGGCAGAATAATTTTTATATATATGTTGCAGTCTCTGAGACTTACGTACAATAGACAATATGAATTGTACTTTGAGCGCGTTAGCTTGCATTTTTGACACTTAGATTGTAGCACGTCCATCTACTTAGAAACACGAGCCAGAAAAAGGGAAAATAAGACACAAAAGGGAAAATAAGACATAAGACAGGCAAAGCACATGGATATTTCCAACCAGCAGCAGCACAAGACAGGCACCCTGGCATTGTTTGCAGAGTGCTGGGTTGCAGGATGAACCACAATAAGATCAGATCATTTCTTCCCTCAGCAACCAGACTGCTTCTGTAGCCTTGTACAAAACATTTGGTGCATACAGGACACGAGATATCAACACAAGATACCCCACTGCTGGCTCAGCGTAACCTCAGGGCTGCCTGAGGTTGCCAGCTCGATTGTAAAAATTATTGTAATGGTTACTTTAAGTTTTCTGAGTGAAGGTATTTTCTTTTTGTGAAAATACCACAGTGCAAGTGTGCAAGGAAGCTTCACGCACACAGAAACAATGTAGTAGCAGAGGGAGAGCACAAATGAATACATGTAAGCATACACCACCAACCACATTTAGAACTAAGCTATGATCTTTACCTCATCAACAGTTCTGTCATTCATTACATCCACTAGGCTTATAAGCAAGCTGAAAGACAAAAAGCAAACATTTCAGTGTATATTTAGGCATACAGCATACTGCTGTTGGGGGGAGAAGAAACCACCACCAAAAAAGCCCACGCTCAAATCTGTTCCAAATAACAACTTCTCCGCATTACCTGTGTGCGTGTGCGCTGGAACGCCCTTACACTTCTGAAGTCTCCCCCTTGAAATACTTCCAAAACTAAAATAAATTTGAAGTAAGTCTCAAGTTGTGTAGTAACTATCACTTTTAACGGCTTCCTAGGACTCCCTGCAGGAGTCTGGGGCCATTCTCTACCTTGTTCAAAGTTAGTTGCACTAGGACCTAATAACTTGGCACCAATCTGGACAAAGGGAATAGCTTCCTTCAATATTAAATTTCTGGTATCAATAATCTGGGTGTCCCGTTGCAGAGGTTACTGGACCCCCGAGCAAGGGTCATGCTAATTTACCTGCCCATAAAGTCATCTTTATCTGGATCTTCATCGTACAAGTCCACTTCTAAGTCCTGACCAGGCACTTCATGTACAACAAACTGGAGGAGAAAGAGGTAGTGATTAAAAATAAAAAGCATTCATATAGGTTCATATAGGCTCAGGCTCTGGACAAGAACATGACACTTCACAGCTGTATAACGCATTAAGGACATTTCCTGCTGTTCCGTGGCTAATTGTGTAACAAATACAATTGATTATAGGTGAAAATATTTCAAAACCAGTTTGCTTGCTTTTGAACTACAAGTTAAACCCCTCAAACTGGTATCCTTAATAAGCAGAGAAGAATCAATGCTAGAGCAGACTACAGCTGCACAGGCTGCTGCACTGATTGATATTTAAAGCAGTGCTTTGCACCTCCTCCAAAAACCCACATATGTAAATCAGACCTGAATGACATTTCAAGTTTGCAATGCAAATTTGAACTTGTTTAAGGGACAGAAATGCCTCAATCAAGTAACAAGGAAGTCCACCTGCTCCAGTGCAGTCAGCTAAGAGAAGGTCCTCCAAGCACAGGGACGTAAACGGTTGTGCATCCTACAGATGGAAAGATCAAAAGATTCAGTACCTCAAACGTCTCATTCCAAACGGGATTAAGATCTCGGGAAACTGTCTTGCTTCGATACTGCACCGTGCCAACACGAAGAAGAGCATATGGGTCAGACTTCCCCCTGATTGCACTAAGGAAACTGTCTTTCTGGACAAGGTTTTCAGCTTCTAGCAGATGAACCCTTATTACTCCCTGAATAAAATAAGATACAAAACTGGTCATGAAAATGCAATCTTTGGATAATTATAATATGCTACCTCCTAAAGCTAGTTATTTCAGGCAGCAAGGGTAGTCACCATGACAGTTTTGCAAAGACATGTATTTTGATGCAATATATTTCCAATGAAAGCTGTATTGAAACACTTTTTCTACCATTTACCTAGAGGGGAAAAAACCTTAAACAGATAAATCCAATCTAGATAATTGGGTAGGAAACATTCTTCAATTTATTTTTAAATCAGAAACATACATATGCACACAGGATTACAGCCACAGTCAAGTGTAGAGTAAAGACCAATTCCCACTGACTGACGGGAGAACTAAGCACCCATTGGCAGGTTCTTATCTGATTGCAGAGTGGCCATTCAACTTCAATTTGGTGATGCAAGTTTGCAATAGGGAATATCCCTTTGTCATTCATTTATATTTACCCTCATTAATGAATGTATTAGCTATTTGATGGAG
>VYZW01031746.1:76210-95667 GCA_013401315.1 Balaeniceps rex
AAACAGCTGACGCAGGAACCTAAGACACTAAGCTTGCATGTATCCACATTGCGGCAAATGCACACGCGGGTAGATTAACACCTTTACTGAAAAAAACACTCACATGCGGGATAGGGAACCTCAAGTGGGCAATGTTCATATTCTTTTTCAGAGGCACTGTGATCCTGTTCGGTAGAACCAGCCGTGCAGCAATAAAGTCTTGAATTAGCGAGTCTGACATTACACTGCAGGTTCGGGGGGAAAAAAAGCAACCTAAATCTCTACAATCGATCACAATTTCAGTTAGAATGAAAGAATGAGGCACAGCAAAAAAAAAAAATGGGCACTGCAAAATGAGTGATACTGCCTACCTTCCCCCAAAGGGTTGTCAAGCATTGGAACAGGCTGCCCAGGGAAGTGGTGGAGTCCCCATTCCTGGAGGTATTTAAAAGATGTGTAGATGTGGTGCTTAGGGACACGGTTTAGTGGCGGACTTGGCAGCGTTAGGTTTATGGTTGGACTCGATGACCTTAAGGGTCTTTTCCAACCTAAACAATTCTATGATTCTATGAAAGGCTGCCTACATACAACTGCACATGGGCAGAAGAAACTCATGCTTGGGACGTTTAGCTTAGAATAAGAGGAAATGGAGAGGACAGTTCAACACCAGGACCAATCACCAAGGGTGGATGTGGATCACTGTGGAAGGTTAGGCAGTCTCCTATCAATAATTTGCGTCCAGTTGAGCTGCTGCAGAGGAGAATACGAGCATGGGGCAGCCTCTCAAGATCCCTTTCAATCTTATTCTCTGTTGTTCTGCACATAATTGCCATTGCCTTGTGGCACACGTGGTGCAAGTGCCCGCTTGCACGCAGGGATGTTCCAGTCTAGGGTTACTAGGGCTGGATGTGAATTTGGCTCTAGTAGGTTGTAAATGACGAATGGGAGCTTAGGCCATCTGGTGAGATTGTCACACATCCAGACAAGTCATACAAACTCATGTGCCTTCTGGGTTTCCTTGGGAATGCCGACACCAGAGACAGAGAAGGTGAGGAGGGAATCAGGAATTTTCAGCATTTCACAGGGGGCTCAAGACCGCAAAGCAGTTTGTTTTTAGACTTCGAACACGGCCCCAACACACGCTGCTGTCTGCTCTTGGCCACATGCTGAGACCTTAGGGTAAAATGGAAGGAGAAGCCAGCCATGTTCAAAACAAAAATGAGTTTGGCTTTTTTTTTTTTTTAATGGAAGACCAAGCAAAAGATGAGATTCTGTATCTTGGTATATTTTGCACTGAGAAGGAAAATCTTGTTTGAAGTAACTGGACCTTTGGCACACAGGAGATCACACTGGCTGAACTGAGGGTACTGTCTGCCTTGGAGCTTAGGGAGCTTTCCAGTCTAATTAAAACTTACATGTTTTTAGCTTTTCAACTTACATCTTTTCTTTAGAATTGCTCTATTTGTATGGCGGGGACAACTAATTTGACCTATTTCTCCTGAGCAAGAAGTATATGGCTGTCACAGACACCCAGTACTCTCCAAGTGATTAATGAGAGGATTTCAACATACTGCTACAACTCGGCATGGGCAGAAGACAACAGTAAGAGGAAAACCCAAGTGCACCAAACATCTGAAAGACTTTCATCCTCTTGATAAATCAATCTAGTGCTCATAAGGCAGCTTCTCAGGGTAAGACTGTGCACAAAATTGTCACAGTTCACAGGTGAGGCTGGATTCACACAGAAGGAAAGTCCTCTCCTACTCCAAACGTGAAACCAGGAGCCTGAAAGCCCTTGGTCAGGCTGTTGGCTTTCCTGTCAAAAAAACCCCACAGGAAGGTCACAGAATTGTCCCTTCTCTCGAGTCTCAGGGTACACCCAACTAAACACAGCTTGTACATGAGGATAGACGACTGCATACAGTTTCTTTATGCTCTTAAGTAAGCCCGATTCATTTGAAAGGGAGAGCTCTTGTTCAACCTGTACTTCAGCCTATTCACGGTCAGGCATGTTTTGCTCCCGGCTTTCATGTGCAGTGCTGATGAACAAGCAAGGGTTTCTGTGTTCAAATCCCTGTGAGAGAACCAGGGAGTGAAAATTTAGGACACCTGATTTGCACTTAATTATATGAGAGGCTGTAGGTTGGAACACCTACATACCTTCTCCCTGGAAGGATTAAGGAAACCATGTTAGCAAAGAACAGATTAATTCCCCTGATAAAAACTGGAGCTCTCAGGGCAAACTTCAGGGCACAAGGCCACTCTGGCCTCAAATTAAGAGAAAAAGAAAGCTTCCTCTCACTCAACATCAAAGGTCTTCAGAGGCCCTTTAATGCATAAACTGGCACCTAAAGTAGCCAGCCACTTCCTATGAGTCTGCAAACCATGAGCTGCAGGGGAAGAGAGGGGAACAGAAGTGTCTGCATCTGCATTTGAAGGGAGAAAGGCAATGGCTGAGTAACCAAATATATTTTGCTCTTGTGTAACAGAATTTTCTCCTTACACTAAGGAACAAGGACACAGTGAATCTCCAATCTGGAGAGACAGTTTGAAACTTACAGTACTGAAAACACTGTGCAAGTTTTACGTACAAGATCAACCCAAGAGGCACCGGGGAAGAGCTACATTTTCTGAAGAACCTAAAGCGTGAGCAGACACAGAAAGAGAAGAACATTTCTCCTTATAAATCTGGTGCAGTTTTCTTTATCATTGATTGTATTTCGGTTCGTCAGAGGGACTGCAATTCTGTGATACCTAGTCTTTTTTCACTTTAAGGTAAATAAACACAAGCACGGATTGCCTGTCACCTAGGTCTGCTCATCTGCCTTTACAAGTAACTGCACATGGGAAGCAGAAGGGCTCATTTTTTACTTTGTAGATGATTGTAGTTTGGGGGATTTACTATTTCCATCCTAAGTCCCAAATGCAATGAAGTGATCGAAGCAATTTTGACAGAATGTAAAAAGCACCCTCCTCAGGTTTTGCAAACTCCATAGCCAGATATGATGGCATCAGTAACACCTTTTACACACCACTCTTGAGAATAACTTTGATGATTACTGGAGAAAGCCATCCCAACTTCCAAAGGCTTTTTAAAGAAGAATAAAGTAAAGCAAAACAGATACTCACTTAATCCCTGGGACATCCAGGAGGTTGCTCATGCCCGCCCAGTTGATTTCCAAGTGCTACAACAAGATCAGGGAGAAAAATCATACAGGACCATTAAAATTTATTTCAGCGCAAAGGTAGAATTTAAAGGGGAAGCAAATGCTTCTAAACCAAAGCCAGCTGTTTAAAGAAAGGAAAACCTGCACCAGTAAGTGACTGCATCTATACATTAAAAACAACAGCTGGTAGCAATTCCCTTATCTATTTTACCTGCCATACCTGAAATGAGGGTATCACTGGGACTTATCCTGCAAGCACAGGGAAACAGAGCATTCATCCCCTAGCAACGGCCACTGGCAGATGCCCTGGGGTCATGCATAGTAAATCCGACATTTCTACCTAGACTTTGAAGTTGTTTCCTCATCCTTTCACTTAGGGGTTGGCCTATGCCCTGAGGCAGGGGGATTTACAAACACCACCTGACTTCAGGAGTCTGTATTTCTAGTCACACAATAAACAATGTTCTTTTCATGTGGTAAAATAACGCTACTACATCTGAACACAAAAACACCTTACCCAGGATCAAAAATGTATGACTTCCATGAACTCAAGCAGAGGATAACCCACAAGCAAGCAAATCAGTGTGCTATAAGATAACTGGTTCTTACAAGACTAGAAGGTTTCTCATATTTTATTAAACCGCAATTCAACTACAAGGCACGTGACCTTAAACAGGCAAGCTTTCAGAGCACAACCATGACTGACTGCATTTAAAAATCTACGAATGGGAAGATTTAAAATCCACCTGCCAGGAACCTTGCAGCAAAGGCCTAGGAAATGGCTCCTGTGCTGTCACCAGCAGAAAGTCCTCCCATTCTTAGAGTGAAGCAAGTAACTTTTTAGGCACTACTACAAAAGCACAGGGCAAATTCATTCCTGTCCTCTTGGAGTTCAAGAGGAGCATTGGACAATCAGGAATTTGCTATTCAAACACCTGCACTGTGAGGCATTCACAGTTATGCAGTTTGGGTTACCAGTGATGGACAGCTTGTGTCATTCGCTGAAGACCTATCCATGCGTTAAGACAGACCAAGAAGCAAGAAGGCTGCAGAGTGCAGTTCACTACCGACTCACCGGTTTCTGCATAAAAAACAAGGTCACCGCTCCAATAAAAGGTGCATCAGTTAGAAGAGGTTCCAGTATCACCCGCAACGTCCCATACAACTGCAAACAGAATAGACGGAGGAAAACTGAGTCTGAAGGTACTCTCAGGATGCAGTTTCAAAAGTGTGAGCTTTTCAGTGATGGAGATAATTTTAAAAATCCTACTTGAAGTAATTTTATTCAGAATTGAATAACAACAATAACCTCCCCCCGCCCCAGACCATTGCTATTGATATCAGGCAATGCTTTCTAAGTTTGTGGAGTGTCTCTCCAATCCTGACTGCCATGCAATGGAGCAATCTGCCTATTAGCTTTCAACATTGTAAGATTGGGTTGTTGCTCTAATCTACACCAGTTTATGAACGCCCTGGCAGAACTGGCTCTTTTGAAGTTCCCTGCCAACATGCAGCTCCTCTGAACTCCAGTGGCAGAAGCTGGCCCACATGAGCTCGATGCTCTAGCATTGACCCTGTTTAAGAGTCACACTAAGAAGCTTAAAAGTGGTATTTAGGTGCTTTCCATGGAAGGCGTCATTTCCCCAACCAAAACACAAGGAGATAAAGCCAATCTTTCCAAGCCTGCTAGTTAGTGGTTTCCCAGTTAAGTGTCATGACCTCTCCACTGAGACATAGAATCATAAAGTGCTTTGGGTTGGAAGGGACCTTTAGAGGTCATCTAGTCCAAACCCCCTGCAGTGAGCAGGGACATCATCAACTAGATCAAGTTGCTACCTCCTGCCACACACAGCCTTGAACAGACAACGTTAGCACTGCACGCACCTGTATGCCTTTCACTCCAAGATTAAATTTCGATATGTCCATGTGAATCTCACAGTCCCCTATGTAACTGAAAGAAAATTCTCACATTATTCCACAGTTTGCAATAGTCCAATGCGAAATTTTGGGCTGTACAGAGTATAAATGAAATTAATTTAATGATTGACAACATGACCCCACAGGCAGAGACGGATTTTCAAGCAACTGAAAAGGGAAAGTTGAGAACATTGAACAAGGGTCAGATCTTCACAAGAGAAACCCTGCAGTCAGCTGGCATATTGATCTACCTGCAAAATGTCAAAGCAACATCTGTATTTCAAGGTTACTTCTCCATTCTTAAGACTGGCAGTTAGCTGAGGCAAACTTGCTCCAAGGAGGGGGTCAACAGGCTCATTCAAAGTCACAGCAGCTGCCCTCTTGCTCCCTTCTCTGCCAAAGGCCCGATCCCACCCCACAACCTGGTGGGAACCCGATCCCACCCCACAGCCGGGTCACCCCACAACCTGGTGACCCGGCTCCCAAGCTGATGCAGAGCCATCCTGCCATTACATATGGGGTCCTCATCTTGCCCACAACCAAAAAGCCCATAGATCACCCTTTCCCACAACCCAAAAGCCCACTTGAAGGACAAATTCATCACTAAAAATAACCTGGTTTCCTTGAGGCTGAATTAAAAGACAATGACTTAGATCAGGTTTTGGTCAGTTGCCATGGAGAACATCAGGCTTTAAATAAAACGAATGCCGAGTGCAGTACTTTTGCAATTTGGAAACCACCTTAGATTTTTATTAAAGTACAAACATCACTTTATGCAGAAACCGATAGCCACTCCCCAGGGAGCAGAACCGAGCAGATTTGTTGATGCCTCTGGCAGAAAACAATTGAAGGGAGCTACCGAGTTCCTTTTCAGTCCTCTGAGAAATAGCTCTTTCTGGATGCAGACACAAACACCCTGCAGGTAAAGCAGGGTGTAAAGGTACCGCAGCACAGTGAATGTGCTGTGCTTGCCGCCTGCATGCATAATTTCACCCATAATCAAACAAAATGGTCAAGATTTTTGCTCTGACCACGTGTATATGGGCAAATAGCGCTGCAGTTGCCACTAATTCACACTGTAATTTGCACACAGACAGATTCCCTCCACCCAAAAAAACCCTGCCAAGAATGTGTAACCCTGTGAATTTGTCTCCGTTTTTGCAAGCAAAGTTCTCGAATATTTGTTTACAGATAGTCAACAGAATTTAAAAAGCTCATAACACACAAATTAAAGCCTTTAATGTTGGAGCATTCTCATTTCTTAAATAACCAACCTCACAGGCCACGCCAAAACTAGCACAGTCTTCCTTATAAGCTAGTCACATAATTAAACAAACTTATTTTTACGTTTATTAATTTCTACAATTTTGACATTATCTTACAGCCCATTACACTAGGAGCTAATAGACCTTTGTCACAATAAGAGTCTAAATGAGAAGCCAAAATGAGTTCCTCAATTTGCAGTAATTAATCCAAGAGGATTTAATTCAGCTGTTGCCAGTGTCCAACACAACAAATAATAGTTGTGGTGTTTCAATTTACAACCTTTATGCCTTTCCACACAGTCAAAAACTCTTCCCACCCAGTCCTAGATGTCTCTTTTCTCCAGTAATACTTCAATATATGCAATCGTGTTTTAGAATCTAGATGTCAGAGAAGTCTTTACCCCTTTTATCAGAGCCTGAGCCTTTAATTATCCTGAAGTCTGCTTCCTATAGCCATCACCCCCACGCCAGGGTGCTTGGTAGGAAGGATGCACTCTTTGTTTATTAGTTTTACTCCTCATTTCCAGTCCAAGCTGCTCGTGCTTTCGTCTGCCCCCTCTGCTCAGTGTAACCTTGCTGTGCTCTCTGCTGTCCTGCCCCAGACAGAGCACACCTGAGCTAACCTCAAGCCTTGACACTCAGCAGCATGTAGAGCTTCCCTTGCCACTCTGCCACTATCCACAGGACCATGCTTTACCCACCTGTGAAGGGTGGAAGAACCACCCGTTTCTCTCCTAAATCACCTATTGCACAAGGTGATGCAGATAAGCATGCCTGTGCCATGGATGACAACTGGAGAAGCTTGTACAAGTGCATGTACCTGTATCTCTTCCATACTTGGGTGGAAAAGCTGGGCCCGGTGGTTATAGTACAATGGCAATCCATTGGCTGAAGGCAGGGATGCTACAAGAGCACTTACTGACAAGTTTGACTAACCTGGATGTCTATGTATCCCGTTAGGAAAGGCACGTGCAATTCTCCTCCTGCAATTCTTCCCCTGTAAAGTAACTCCCCATGGGGCCCATCTTCTCATCGGTCTGCACGCTAAAAGCCCCGTTTTGTCCAGCCTTCTCAAGTGCTTTGTAAAGCAGACCACTGCTTAGTCTGCCTGACTTTGGACGTGGCTAAATGAGCAAGCAGTATTAGAAAAATAAGAGAGACAAGAAAACGTGACCAAGTACCACAAGGTATGAGAAAAACCAGACCGCCTCTGCCTTTCCCCTTTGCCTATCAAGTCAGGCTCCTGAGGGCAAGTGTTCCTTTTCTGCTCAAGACTGACAAGTTTCCAAAATGCTTTTAGTTTCTGTAAGATCCTACAAACTTAGTTAACCCAAACTCCACCAAAGCTCAAAGTACTGTTGCACACTTCTTTTGACTACTTTCTCCAGAGACTGTCTTTCCAGATTTGAAAACTCGCCAGTTAGGAAGTCCAGAGATTCTCTTTTAAGAGTAAATTGCAATACATACAAATATTTTTTTATACATAATTAATTATTACACTATTCTTCTATAACATCTCATGTACTGTGAACGCCACAGAAGAGCACAGAAATGAAAATTCAAAACATTTCCTAAGAAAAATGATTATGAGTACTAAATCAGATTAACGAAATAGGAAGCAACTGGATTGCAAGATATCCTTCTGGGAGGCAATAGTGCCTTCAGATACTTTGAAACTCTGGTGATGAGTGATGAGCCAATGATTACATTGGCAGCTCAGGCAATTGCAGAATTAGTGGGAAGAAAAGCAGCTGTAGGAGGTCAAGTGGCTGCACTTGAAAAGTTCTCATTTTGAAAAATGCAGTTTTGGAGAACATTTCTGGAATGCTTTGACGTTAGTTCATTTGGAGAATGCAACTGTCAGCTCCCTATGCTCAGGGGACAGATTGATTTAGATCTAGGGCAAATTGTTTGGAGATCCCAGAGTATTGCCAGTTTATTTCCAGCTGGGATCTCATATTTCAGATTTGGGGATTTCAAATCCCAGTCTGGCAGGGATCTCATATTTCATTTAGCCACTGCAAGAACCCTGATATTTTCTTATGTGCCACGTGAAAGCTATAGATCAGGTATATTTGCACTGGAAAGCAGATACATGAACAGAATACAGACACCAGGACCTTCAGACAGATAAATGACAAACTTTGTCTGTACAGAAGACCTGAGGGTAAGCAATGATTATCACAACATTTGTGTTCAGTCCTATAAGCTGTGACAAAATTTACACAACTTAATTTACACCAGTTGGGTGCATCATCTCAGGGACTGAGCAAAATATTTTGAAAAAAGACTTACAGCCTCCTTCCTTGCCTTTGCCAAAAGGTCTCTGTGCCTCACAAGTAGTTACCTCTGAGACTTGGTTTTCCTGCCAAAAACTCAAGTATAGTCCTTTCACGTGGGACAGTCAAGACTGTAGTGAGACAGTGCTCTACATAACCATTCCCAATGCTCTGATTCTACGGACGTGTAAGCTGTTGTTAACAGATTTAATTAAAGCAGCTTCTCAAGTTCCTTTTGGCAGCTCCACACAATACCAGATCAACAGCATCACTGGCTCCGCTGACAGCTACTGCCCATACAAGCAAGGGACCTCTAAGTGCTATTTTTCACAGTTCCCGTGCAAAGGATGCAATTTGTGATATCACGTCACAAATTTAACACAGGGGAAAGGAAGCTCTTCTTCACACGGCACAGACCTGAACCACAGCATTCAGTGCCTCATCATGTTATGGCGATCAGGAGCACAGATTAAACAAAACGCTTGATGGACAAGTCTACAAGTGGCTGTTAAAACTACACAAATGATTCCATACAGACCACAAAGGAAGGCTGAATGGGAAAGGTTTTTTCTACTCCTGCCCTTTTCCTGTGTTTTTCCCTGGCCAAATCAAAGACTCTGGGCTTCAGAGACTAGTTGCCTCCTTGATAAAACTGGAAGAAAAAAAATCCCTCCTCCTGTACTGCTGTGAGACGGAAAGCAAGAAGCATTTACAGAGCATGCTGAGATTTCTGGACGCAAGATGCTGCCTAACACAAAGGGTAACTCAGCACTGGAGCGGGGCAGAGCTGGTGCCGAGGCAGGAGCACCGTCCACCAGGATAACAGCACCCTGCGTGAAGCGGCTGCTCGGCCTTCCCTGCTGCAGCCGCCCCGGTCAGCGCTGCATGCGGTGATGAGCCAGCCAACAGGCCACGCTCCCGTGGGTTCGCCAGTGAGGGAACTCCCACAAAACTACAGCTAGCAAGCGCCAAGGCAAAGGAGTCATGTTTAAAACATGCAGACAAGTTAATCCTTTAATTACTGCTACACTGCTAATCACTGCTACGCTTCTCTGAAACCTAACCCGAGAGAGGGAAGTCAGTCACTGCGGTCTCGGCATTGCAAAGCGCACCACAGTGGCACCCGCAGCACGTCACTCTCTTCTCCAGAGCTGTGATGCCAGGACAGATCCAGCCATTTAAACCTCACCAGCATGCAGTGACCGAGAGGTAGAGCAAAGGGCAGCAGCCTCATGTTGGGGCAGCTCAAGCCCACCCCCACTAAGCAGCTCTTCTCCCAACACCAGCCGCACGGGTGCAGATGCTCACTGCTATTCATGCGGCCAAGAGAGCCTATTTTGCAATGGGGGTTTGCCTCACTCCAGAAAAGTGGAGATTGCCCATTTCTTTGATTAAAGAAAAGGAAATAACCCAAACATGTTCCTTTGGCAATCCAGAAAGGCAGGTAAATAACACCACTGCTCATAGATTTGCTTCTCCCCATTCCTGGAAGTACTACACTACCTCCTGCGGACACTGTACAATGCACAACACCCAGCTTAGTTGCAGAAACTGGTGTTAATGTATTAACATAAGAGAAGCTGGGTCCTTAACACAGCCCAGGAGAAGAGACCCCCATCAGAGAGACAAGGTAGTCTGAACACCCCTGTGTGAATACAGAAAATACTTGGGTTATCAGATGACACTTCAGGTTAAGTTATCGTCAGGATGAGGAACAGAAGTGTTTGACCAGTTTGGAGATGCTGATGGGTCTGCCAAAGGGACAGGAATGAGGAGGTGAGGGAATCCCTCTGCAGAGGATTGTTAAAAGACAGTGAAAATGAGTATGTGGGAGAAGCAGCCTGGAGAAGTAGTTTAACAGAGAACAGCAGCAACCTCCTGCAGAGCCTTAAAGGCATGAAATCCCTCGATCTCAATGTGGAAAGCATGAATGATATTGCCAAAGGCTCTAAAACTGGTCTGGCTATTACAAAGAGCACTTCACTGACAGCACTGAAGCACAACATGTTCTGGCTGAAAATCAAGCAAGTCATTTTGCAGGGAGCGATGGTGCTTTGCCAGAGCTGGGGATGCTGCCATGCCATTGCCACGTTAAGCAGCAGGCACAGCTCTGAGCAGCTCTGTGCTGTTGCCAAGACACTCCGTAATTTCACACTGCTTTTTCCTGGCACTACCATGAAGAAAAGCCATATAAATTAGGTAGCTCAATCGCCCACTAAACTTACAGAGCTACAGCAGCATGCGAGTGGTAATTCCCCCAGTTAATTCCATTCTGCAGGCTAAACCGGGAGAGAGTTTAGCTCTGCAGTGGCTCTGATGTTAGCAAAACACACAAGCTCATTCAAAACAGCCTGGGAGGTATCAAACGTTTTATCTAATTTTGTTGTTGTTGTTGTTAATAGAGCTAGAGGCAGTTTTCTGCTCAGAGAACAGCTGTAATCAAAAAAAGCAAATGTGTTGGGTGGCACACGGAACAAATGGCGAGTAAAACAAGAGAATTAATCTAGGGGAAGGAATTAAAAAATAAATAGCACGAGTAGTTCTGGAAAACTGGAGAGGTTGGACTGAAGAGGAACCATAGTGGGGCAAGACAGACCAAGCACCTCCATGCCTGAGAGCTGTCAGAACAGAAAATACAGTTCCAAAACTTGGGTTCTTACTGCCATGAACGGCAAAGCCAAGGGACACATTCTTATACCCATGGCTGCAGTGATGGGCTAGCGTAGGTAACACCTAGACCTGTGCAGGTGACACTGCTTTCTGACTTAAAGGCTGACGCACAACATCTCACCTCTGTAAGTACTGAGGACATCCAGCTGGGGGACAGATTATCTCATATCATTCTAGGTTGATATAAGGTAAGGACCTCTCCACGCTGGTCTTAGTGGACAACACGTCCAGTCCAGCATGACAACACACACACAGGTGTCAAATGGGCAGTGAGTTAAGAACCATCTACATAATAAATGATGCAATGTTACCATATCTGCAGGTCTAGGATAACTTGTCTTCGATCAATTTCTTTGGTGTAGGCTTTTATTCCGTTGATTCTAGGGCACTGAAATAAAGACAAACAAGATATGGCATAGTTAATATCTTTCAAGTTAAGCCCAAGTGAACAGTCCTACTCGCTTCAACCAGTTTGAGTACAGAAGCATTCATTAAAGACTTCGCACAACTGCATGTAAAGTATGAGTAAACTACACAAGTTCTTCCCTTAAAGAGGTAGTGTGAACAGCCTTGGCAGTCCTCAAATACAGGGCTGTTGAAAAGGATTCACACTACCTTCTCGCCAAAGTGGATCTTGGTAAAGGTGCATGTTTTCAGATGTACATTCTTTGCTCTGATTTTTGGTTCAAGAACTTCTTTAAATGTTTTTTCCATGATGGTCCCGAAGTATGGCCAAGCCTGTACAAGGACCTGAAGAATAGCAAAAGCAGAAACACATTGAAGATTCTTTGTATAAGATACCTTTTGTCAAGAAACAGACACACACATCACAGAACACCTGGCTATTAATGTCTGTCCTTTTAAAATACGAAGTCACGTTTGTGCTCTTAAGTCATCTTTACGGAAGGATCCATCTCAGCTCCTCAGAAAAGGAATTTGTTTTAGGAACTCAAGGGTGACTTTTGAGCACCATAGAGTCTATTGACTGCTTCTAACCACAGGGGCTGAGCCAGCAAAGCCCAGGGTTAAAGTCTCTAAAGCACAATAGTCCCTAATTACTCTGAAGTGTCACAAAGTTCCCTGGGGTTAGGTTTATTTAGAGAGGAGGGAGATGAGCTTTTACATCAAAAAGAAAGTTTGCTAAAAAGAAAAACAGGATAGTTACTGGATGCTAATTTGCAAGTTCAGCTGTTCTGCTTTGAATTCCAAAGTCCAGTTCTGGGGAGAGCTTGACTACCCCCACGGATGGGAGCACCTGCCTCAGAGCTCTCCAGGAGCCTCTCTGGTAAGAGGAGATGCCACTACTTTTGCTAAAATAATAATACATATACACATATGTATATACAAACGTATATACATCTATATATATCCACACATACACACACACTTTTTTTTTTTTTTGAAAATCTCAGAAGGAAGTGTTGTGGTCGAATCCATCAAACCTGTATCAACCAGGCACATATTTGGCTCTCACCAAAACCTCAGTGGCAACTCTGTATTTAAGTGGCTCCAAGACTTAAGTGCAGACACTGATACGATCGAGCCATATTGTAGCGACTTGATAACTTTCTCAGACTCGGCCCGCAGAGTTTGTGCCGTGATGCAGCTCAGAGCAGATGGCCTCACAAACTGGAGTTCAGAGCTCCTCACCTTGTTCAGCCACTCCGCTCGTTCAACATCAGGGAAGTGAACCTGGATGCAAAGAAACATAAAGTGAGTGCCACATGCCAGCTGTTTCGACGTACTGCAACGCACGCAGAAGATATCACGGAGCGTGGAACAAGTTTTAGAGTAAGTTGAGATCCCTCTGCTCTCATACATACAAACATCCTTTATAATTTACTACCTCCTTGAAAAATTGTAAAAGGCAAATAAAATAGTAAAAAACAGTAATAGGCAAAAGAACACACGTGCACTGATGTACCAGTATGCCTCTGGGCACATTTATATGATTAAAGCAAGTGTCATATCCTGTTCGTGATGTAAAGCAGCATTAGATTTCTCATCCCTCTCTTGGTCATGCCTTGGGAAGCCACGAGAACCTGCTTCCCTTTGAGATCACGAGCTGTGCAGGCCCCATTTCCTGTACTGGCTCACCTCAACCAGGACACCGCACTTTGCAAAAGAAGAACCTGCTTGGGAAACTCGATTTATTGGTTGCGGCAGCATTTCTCCACTAATACTAACACAGTGCCGATGGCTTCAGGGAAAAGCAGCACTGTAAGAGTTCAAGCTTATTAGCATACGGTATCACGTGTAACAGTCCAGCATTTTCGCCTCTCAGAGCTTTTTAAGATGCTAAGGACAAATTCAAATGTAGTAGTCACTCATGCGTCATATTTTCAAGTTGGGCACATCAAATGCCAACGAGAAGTGTATGCATCTATTGCAACACCCCTCCAGTTCCCTGAAGTGATGACTTGTTTAATCACCATCAGGACAGTCGGATATGAGGCCACTCTCAAGTAACTAACTGATCTCTCAGACCTCATCAAGAAGCTGCTGAGTGAAGAGCCACAATCGCCTTACTACAATCACACATTAAATCACACCTCATTCACGTGTCTGCAACACAGCTCCTACCCAGGCACTCTGTGCCTCAGTTTCCTTTGACGGACGGAAGAAATAGCACTGCTGTAGCTCAAAGGTACTAAAGACCACAAGGAGCTCCTTGGCTAACACAACAGAGCTCTCACAGAGGCAAACACCACAGAAATTGGCCGAATACATGTCTCTGGTGAAAAACATCTTATGGACGTGGTATTTTCAGCCAGTGCTACAAGCTGGTAGCAGGTTATTGCAGAAGGGAAGGATGGTGCAGCAGCTTCTCAGAATGGACATTCGGGCCCTGCTCAGCTCTACAAGAGCACCCAAATACAGACGGACTCCTTCAACTATCATCTAGCCCGATAATAGTAATTAGGTAGGACAATACATTACCTCCTTATACAAGAGCTGTGAATTACACTCTTCAGTGAGAGGCTCGCCGTTTAATTCAGCAGCTTTCAGAGAGGTGCTCAGAGATGTTCGGATGGAATGGACAGCAGCTTGCCTTTTATTTCAGCTTTATGTATGATTTCAGAGCCCATTTCCCTTGCTCAAATAATGCTTCAAATTATCTCAAATTATTATGTGAAAAAAAAACAAAGGGATATTACCATATTCTTTATAATCAATTTCTTCTGATGCTCTAAATAGCAACTTTTCCATTAAATAAGACGATGCAAGTTCACTGAAATGTCAGCCTACCCAGCTCTATTTGCATGATAAAGTGAGAATACAGCACCAGAAGGGACAATCAATACTGATAAACCGCTGCTGACATTTTACAGTAAGGTGGCTTATGTGAATCAGGGGACTTCCACTTCACCTGCCAGCCTTTCATCTTTCATCAAAAGGTCCTCTGCCAGGACACATAAATCCTGGGTAGCCTGAAGGCAGCTGGTCCCCAGCTCCAACACGCCAGTGTCCCGCAGCATTTGTGCCACAGCTCCGGATCAGTCACAGGCAGGGTAGAGCAGGGATGGAAGTAGCATGGTGAGCTGTCCTTCAAAAGGCCATACAGCGAGGAGAGGGATGTGACCCAAAAGCAAGGGCAGACCAGGACTAAGAGCAACAGTTAGGCCACCACATCCCAATGAGAAAGTCACAGCCCATGCGTGTGAGATCCACCGTTAAGGGGAGAAATGTAGCACAATATAAACCGCTAAAGTTGGCTGGGATTATTCACTAGAGCCAAAGCTGCTAGAGATGCAACTGCAAGAGGCAACCAAGAAGCAAGCTGGTGGCTAGAGAGCTGGAACAGCACATAGGAGGGCAAACTCCAAAAGCAACCACAATGAATCACATATCACTGTGTCACACCTCAGATTGCGGTGACAGGATTAGCAGCCATTTGTGGTACAGTTCCATCCTGCTTGACAGCCCCTCATTCACGTGTCTGCAACACAGCTCCTACCCAGGCACTCTGTGCCTCAGTTTCCTTTGACAGACGGAAGAAATAGCACTGCTGTAGCCCAAAGGTACCAAAGACCACCAGGAGCTCCTTGGCTAACACAACAGAGCTCTCACAGAGGCAAACACCACAGAAATTGGCCGAATACATGTTTCTGGTGAAAAACAGCTTTCTGCCTATTATGAAAGGCCACCAAATTTCAGTGGGTTCCCAATAATGTTCAGCTGCACTCAATGGTACGAATTCAACGAGTAGTTCTGCAGAAGCAGCAGAGCTTGGCATCCAAGTGTTGCATCTAGATTATCCACTGTCTAGTAAGGCGTAAGCTCTGAGCAAAGCCTTTCCTACCCATAGGGTATTCCCATAACGTGCATGTCCTGCTAGCAGATGATGAGTTCTGCTCTAGTTCAGCCCAGTGACACCACCAAGCTCTGGTTTTGACCCAACAGCTTACTCCAAGAACTTATCGTGTCCTAATATGTTTTGGAAAAAAAACATCTGTAGTTCTGTACTTTTTAACCTCTGGACTTCAGACTCACTTCTGACCCTTGTTACTGGTGAGAGCCCTGGCAGCAAGGTCTTGTCCTCGAGTTTGTCATCAGTACAGCACAGGTAAGAGAAGCCCAAAACACTTCCTACGAAGCCCAGAACCAGCCACCAAGCTAAGTTGCACTATCAAAATCAGTTTTCCCCACCTACAAAAGTAGGCATACTTCTTGCCAATATTTTAGGAATGATGCAAAAATTACTTAGCATTTGAAAGAGCTTTGAAGATCAAAAACACCAGGTAAGGGCCAAATACTAGCAAGTAAAGAAAATGTAAAGAAAAAGTTTCTACATGGCTCCACCTTGCCCTGGAGCAGGCCACACCAATGATCATAGCAATAGCAAAACCCATGTTGGACACAGCAGTGCCATTCTGTTCAAATACAACACAGGAATCTATCCATCAGGGGTGTTTTGTTTGTTTGGGGGTTTGTTGGGGGTTTTTTTTTGGGGGGGTGGGTTTTGTTTTTTTAAGGGACAGGTTTTTTAGCTTCCTGTGCTGGGGCCAAAAAAAAAAAGTCTAAACAAGCCTTTTGAATGAACAAGGAACTAACAGGCAAAGTTTTAAAAGGACGGTTCTGTACCTAGCAATATCAATTTCTCCTGGTAAAAGGAATTTAACATCAGGAAGAAACCCAGCATACTTGGATGTTCTCACCCACAACCTGCTAACAGCTGCAGAAGCAACATGGAGAAGTCACCACCACCCCCAGGAGCCAGAACGAAGGTGGAAGCCCGGTTACCTCTGCTCTGGGCACCGACTGGTTTTACAAAAGTCAGGCTCAAGGCTGCACAGGCTGAAGTCAGAAAGTCTCACCTCTCCAAGACACAGATCTGACTCTACTCGACACAAGTGGATTTCCAGCCTGGCTTCCTAAGGAAGCTCAGCCTGCCCACGTAAGCTGTCTAGCACAGGAATGCCTCTATTCCAAACTCACTGGCTGGTTTCAGCCAAGAAACTGGTGCTGCAAAATAGCCCTGCAAATTCCCCGAAACAGATGGTTAAGTAGATGAGGGAAACCCTCCCAGCGTCCCCGGAAGGAAAGGCTGCAATACGAATGCATCTCCTAACAGCTGATACCAGGACTGAGGGGAGCCCGAGCCATGTTTGAAGGAACCATTGCACTGCTCTTAGGGAGAATGTTTTTTAACCAACTAGCATAATCAATGATTGGTCTTAACTCTTCACTGGATGGATCCTCCTCATTTTACTACGGGGCACGCGAGTAGACAACTATTTACCAATCCCCTAAGATACTGCCATTGCTTCACACCTCCAGAATCTTTCCTAGGATTACAACACTGCAAATCCAACCCATGCTCCCCTTAGCCTGAATTGTATTCCTACTCCCACCTCTGCATGTCAGGAGAGAAGGAGGCAAGGGACATTTTTAGAGCTGTTTCAACTGAAGGCTCATGAACACTGAGAGGCAAAAATGAAAGATAAGATGACACCACAGAGAATAAACTGAATAGACAGCAGGTGAGAATCAGCCTCCAAGACTGACACAGGGGAGAAGTATAAGATCAAATCGAGGAAGGGGGTAGAAGGAAAATTAACACTGAGGAGTTAAAAAAACATGAAGTACAAGCATGGAGTGGAAGCAAACACCAACTGATGAAGAACAAAAATTACCAACATAGAAAAGGAACGGAGGAGAAGTGGCAATATGGATAAAAGCTAAAACTAAAAGCACATGGTGCAGACCCTTTATCCTGCCTTCCAGCAGCCAGCTCCAAGAACTCACAAGTCAGGAGCAAGGCCTCTGGAGAGAGTCTGACTCTACCATCTCTGCGAGCTCATGCTAGGCAGTGGGAGACAGCAGTGAGATCCCCCTGAAGCCTTCCCTTCTCCTGAAGGAGGCTGAACAGCCCCAGCTCCATCAGCATCTCCTCACACACCAGGTGCTCCAGCCCCTGACCATCTTGGTGGGCTCTGCTGGAGTCTCCCCGTTTGTCAAAACCTCTCCTGAGTTTGGGGGACACAGCGCTCTCGGTGCAGCCTTGTGAGTGCCAAGTACAGGGCAATCAATAATCCCTTCCATCGACCGCCTGCCCATGCACTAATGAAGCCTGACACTTTCAACCACAAAACCTAAGAACTTTAGAGATTTCGTGTGTGTTGGTGGGGCGATTCTGATTTTTCAGTGATGACTAAGAGACTCAAGTTCCCGTTACCAAGATCCAGGGCACTTGAGGATAAAACACAACGCTATTCTCACAGTATCAGGGCAAGAGCTGACACCACCACACTCATTAATGCTCTGAGTTGTTTTAAATGCTCTGTCAATACAAACAAGCAGAAACCTCATTCAGATGCAGACTTCTGCACCCGGTGGGAGGGAACATGTGCGGGGAGCTGCACCAGCTCTGCTAGGAGACCCTGGCCTCGCTTCCCAGAAGTGCTGACTGCTTTCATTTCCCACAGTATTAAGGAGAGCCAAGTGCTGTAGGCTATATAAAACAGTTTGCTGACTATAAATGTCTCCATGCAACACTCTTTACAAAATAGAGCTCTTTGATATTCTCTTTCTTACAAGAAAAGCATTTCCCTACCAGTCCCTGACACGTTTTTAAATGCTAAGCAAATGACGATGAACAAAAAAAAAAACCCTCATCATCCTTTTCCATTAGCCAACCAAGGCTACGCAACAAATAACCAAAGACATAGAATAAAATGTTCAGTTAGATTTTTCAACTTTCTTCACTTTAAAACCTAGAGTGGCTAGGAACAAATGTGAAGAACAAACAGGGGCTGGCTTTCCATACCATCAAGAGATGGTTCGTTAAAGTTAAATATTTGGTATTTAGCAGGCAGAGAATATTATGTTTACAGATTTTTTTTTTTTTCAAATGACACTAAAAAGAAGGGGAGAAAACTGTCTAGATGAGAATGTCTAAAATAAGTATCCTCTACACCAAAATACCTGCAATGCAACAGCACATATTTGAAAGAAGGTTTCTCCGGGGATACAGCAGTCTATTTTACAAGCACGCTTACAGCAACATGCACAATTCCTGGACTAAAACAACTTCCAGTTTAGTACTCACTTTACTGAACTCTAGACTTCAAAATCAGAGACGTTGCTGCTCGGTCCAAGGTATCACTGCCACCCCTTTCCCCCACGCCCCCTTTCAGCTGCTCACTGCGGAATACCTTGC
Source organism: Balaeniceps rex (assembly GCA_013401315.1). NCBI lineage: Eukaryota > Metazoa > Chordata > Aves > Pelecaniformes > Balaenicipitidae > Balaeniceps > Balaeniceps rex. The sequence continues at coordinate 95,151 of VYZW01031746.1, forward strand.
TCTCCACCGCAGCCGGGCGCTCCCCAGCCGGGCGGCCGCCGCCGGGAGCCCGCAGTGTCCCCGCTCCCTGGGGCTCCCGCCGCCGCTGCGGAGGGATGCGGGGCAGAGCAGGGGTCGCGGCACACCTCTGCCCCCCGCTCCTCACTCACCCAAGCCGGCAGGTGCCGGGCAGACAGGCCCCGGCACACCGCCTCCTGCTCGTCCTCCAGTAGCGCGAAGGCGGCAGCCAGCCGGTCGCGCTTCGACCGCCGGTTGTGTCCCCAGCACAGCCACAGCGCCAGCCCCAGCAGCACCCAGCTGCCGCTCAGCCCCAGGTACCCCGCCAGGTAGACGGGACCGAACCACAGCAGCGCCCGCGCCGCGGACGAGAGCAGCATCCGCGGCAGGGCGCCCGACCGCCGGGCGGCAGGGCGGGAGGCAGCCGCGGGATTCATGCTGCGCGCCGGAGCCCCCCGACTCCGAGGGGTCGCCCCGGCCGAGTGCGCCGGCCCCGCGCCGCCGCGGCAGCTGCCTCCGC
>VYZW01031746.1:95689-113410 GCA_013401315.1 Balaeniceps rex
GTGGCGCCCCCCAGCGAGCGCGCCGCGGGGGCAGGCGGCGCCGCGGGGGCAGGCAGCGCCTCCCCAGGCCGAGCTCGGGCGGCCCCCGCTCTCGCACGCAAGGGGCAGGTGGCCCTCCCGGTCAGCCTGGCTCCCCCGAGGGCCACCCGGCCCCGGTATTACCGGCAGTCATCACATCCGAGCGGGGAAAGGGGTGCGAGGGAGGGAACTCATCACACACACACGGCAGGGCGGGGACCAGCTGGGGAACAGCTGCCGGAAAGGGGTCGCAGCCACCTACCCAGGGGTAGCTCCGATTCAGGCTGCAAGACGTGGGATCACCCGCCGCTGGAAAGGCGGCTGCCCCTGGAGGGGCCTGGCTCGCTCCTGCTGTTGCTGTGGTCCATTTCTTTCAGTGGACCTAACCAAATCCCGCTGTGATTGCTTGCTGCTTAATACAGAAGGATAGGAGGCAGAAACAACCTGCTGGTCCTGGACACTCACTGCTTGGAAGAATAAGAGTGCTTTTTTTCTCCTGCTTTTTTGATTTTGATGGGGATATTGTGGGGGTTCAGATTTTGAAATACTGAGAATTATGCGTGAGGGAATGCAGCATTATTTGGGAACCCTAAGACACTTTTCGAGATGCTGGGAGTAACCCAGCAATAATAATTCTATACCTTTCTGTATACGCCTTAAGAGATGGGCTGCAATTGTACAGTTCTACACTGTTTTCCACTGCAGTTTTCCCTGGACCAGGCAAATGCTACTCTTTGTTCAGTGGATAAGTCTGGAACATCAGTGAATGATGCCAGCTTTTATTGTGGCCCCTTTTTGATATTGGCTGCACAAGATAACAAATGATGAGCCAGACACAAACCTCCAAGAAAAGCAAGTTGACCATGATGGGGGAGAACCAGGTTTGGCCCCTGCTTTGCCATGGAATTGGTATTTAATTATGGGTCAGTCAATAAATGAAACAACACAGCAAGTGATCCTCATTTGTATGTTAATCATTGCGCATGACTGATCTGAGATAGAAATCAGTTCAGGCATCTGAAAAAATCAAGCCTCAAATGTCTCACATTAGACAAACTCATGCATGAGACATTACTATTAACAGATACTTTTGGAAACAAACCCCCTAATCTTCCCCTTCTGTCAAGTGAGGATGAATACGCTCTTCTTCCTGGGGGTGTTGCAAAGATAAATCATTATAAAACACACTTAAGAAAGTACTTTTTACACAGTGGGCAGTAAACCTCTGGAACTTGGAGGAGGCTGCAAGGAAGACAGTATCAGCGGGTCCAAAAAGGGATTAGATAAATTCTCAAACAACAAGGCTCATAAATGTACTGCCTAAAATCATGGATACAACAGCTGTGGATGCTGGGGGAGGTTGAGGGGAAAGGACAGCAGAAAATGGCTGGGCTCATGCTTTCTCCCTAAAGAGCAACACCTATCGCCACCGAGGGCAAGTGGACCTGTGGTCTGACCCCAGAGGGCATTTCTGTTTGTAAAGAGGGGAAGAAAGACCAGAAACTGATGGATCTAGCAGCTGAAGGAGCATCTGTCCTCTTGATATCATACATTAAAAAACATGCAATGGTTAGTTTGCACAACTACATATCAGGAGACATACTTATGTGAAACGACATATCTGGTTTTGTTCTAACTGGGACCAAAGACTGAGGTTGACTTGTTATTTATTTTTCCCTACTGCCATTTAAAGCTTTGTAAAACATTTTCAGTATGACATTTCAGCCAAGGGGTGGGACTTCACAGAGATAATCTCAGCCCCAAAGTCTGACCTTTCAGAAAAACAGAAGCTTTTGAAAAAAAGGGAGGCTTTTTTGTTGCTTTGAAGACTTAGAAGTTGCTTTTGCTACCAGGAGAAGCTATAATAAAAGGTAGATCCAGGGTTTTCCCTCTTCAAATTATTACTCTATGAGAGTGAAATATTTACTCAAACTCGAAGAGCTATGCAGTTCAGGAGCACCAACAGGTGGCAGCTTACTGAGTAGGAAAAACAGTGGGGCTGCAGTGAAATACATACTGGCTAATTTCATAAATAAACTACAATATTTTTTTCTTATTCTTCACTCAGCTGATCACAAAAGCCTAGGTTCAGGTTAAAGGATAGTAAGAGGGCTCCGTCCATGCAAATGAAGAGAGCTCGTTCAGTCCTGCAGTACAGCCCACAGCTGCTGTTTAGTGAAGGAGGTGCTTCCATGAAAGCAGAATTCCATGTCCCACCCTGCACTGTCCCCTGAGACCCTGAGCTCAGAAATAGCCACACTCTCTTGGGCACTGCTTGTTCCTTTGCTGCCAACTCTTTACCTTGTGAAGAGACAATTCCTTTCTAGATCCAAAGAGGTTTTAGGAACTTTAAACAATTACACAAATAATATAAAATTTCTTTAAAATTTAGCTCATACTACTTAAAATTTTGAAAGTTGAACAAAAGAAAAAGAGGAGTGGAAGTGAAAAATTACTTCTATCACAACAGGTTACACGGAGAGCTGTTCTCAAACCAAATACTGTGCTCATGAGAACAAGATAAATCAATAGCCTTTGAGACCTCTGTTAACTCTGTTTGTGATGGATAGTAGTTACCCTTTAAAGAATAATTGTTTCCTGTGGTTTTTCTTAAATGTCAGAGGAAATACTGAATCACCGATCGAGAGGACAACCTAAGACCTTCTGGGGAAAGTATGATCTTGACTGCAGCAGACTGCTTTCAAGCACCAGATATCTGAGCCACTTGAAGCCATTATTTTCAATTACAGGGAAATTCCACAACCTGTTTCCCCCAATATACGCAGGACAGCCACTAAGGTAATGACCCAAGGCTATTGTTCTGGCCTATGATAATCTTTACCTCTGATTTAACTTGGCTAGACATCACCACTGTAGCTTATTAAAACTATGATAAAAGCATATGTTGTAGCTGATTATGACACAGAGATTTTACAGAAACTGCAGGGCTTTGAAAATGTATTAGTACTAAATTTGCTGTCTCTCAAGCTGGCCATGGTAACTAAGGCAACCCACTTTAAAGGTGGGGAGTTACGAAAAAACACTGCCAACGCTTTTTCTTTTAACTATAGAGAATATGCAAAGGAATTAATCTGAAATACCCATTTAAGCACATACCGATGAGATATCAAAGGATTTACTGAAGATGACTTTTTAACTTTCTTGTGGCTTCAGGATTTGTGACCTGTGTGAAATTCCCACATTAATGCTAGCAAATACTAGAGGTGCACTATGTCTTTTCTCTGTGCATCCACAGCAAAATAGAAAAACACTTACCTAAGGATAAAACCTTACTCCTTGCGTCAACAGAATGACTTCTATATCAAGGCCTGATTAAAGTAGTTGCCCCTTTTGGCACTCCTTGTCACTTGACAAGGAATTATTGTTTAGTTTCCTCTGGGTTCATACTTCTCCATCCATGGACTGTTCACCCTGTCAAGCAAAGCCATATCCAGACTCTGCCTATCATAGGGCAAAACCCTTGTATCTACTCCTACTGTCTGTTGTCAACCAAACACTCCCACCGAGTCTGGAGTGCATTTCCCCAGGGAAAGCTGTGGCTCTGCCATTCTGCCCGGTTCTGTCCAGAAATTAAATATGAGCTGGGCAGCTAAAATGAGTCCGTGTTACATTGTTCAGCCAGGTATATTATTCTGGCTGGAGATGTGTAATTTGGTCATGAAAATAATTATGAATGTATGTCCTGTTTTGGGAATCATTCCATTGGCATAAAACAATACCAACCTCAAGCCTAGCTGCGGGATACTGACTAGCTAAACAATGGCTAATCTAGGACTAACTGGTATTATCTATAAATCTGGTCTGGACTGGTAAAGCTAGTGGGATTTCTTCTCATGTGAAAAATAATCACATGCGGAAGACTGCAAGACCAGGGCTTTAGTTGGGAATATGTGCAAAGCCGGGCTGGGAGTACATGACCATTGCTTTTAAAGGCTCTGCTTCACTGTGCTCACTCCCCCATACCGTGCCTCGTGTCTGCCTGGTTCATGGCTTCTCACTGCTTTTGTACGACGGGCACTAAAGAGAGGCACTGAACCGCTGGTATTTTTGGCAATATAACAAAACCAGTAACAGCAGTTTTATTTCACACATGCACTTGTTCCTTCTGTGGCGGGGCCATTAATGTGAGGGCAGTGCAGTAGGATGCAGAGTATCCACCACAGCAGGTAAAAGGGTGGTGTGGCCCAGTGCCCCTTGCCCAGCCTTGCCCTTCCTGCCAGCAAATCCCACACTGCTCTGACACTGCGAGTCGCAGTGGACGTCTGGGTTGGCAGAGTACTGAGAAAAGCTGTGTCTTGTATACACAAATTATATAGCTGCACAGGTGAGGCACGAGGAGGTGAAAGAATACAAAGTGCAATCTATGATGGCAGTAGAGGGACAGAAAAAATAAACTTCCCTTACAGTGAGGACAGCATTTTCCAGTGCTTCCGGAGACAGCCTGCGAGTTGGAGCTGTCACTTTCCTGGCTCTAGGGACGACGCAACTTTTCTCACAAGACACGTTAGCACACCTTTGTGTCATCTCGGAGCCTGCACTGACCCGTAAGCAGCTGGTGCCACCTGCTGAACACAACAGCTTTTACTTCAGGAAGGCAGGCTACAGAAAATAGAGCAAGAGCAGAGATTACCTGAAAGTAGTTATGACCCGTCTGCCCAGTATTGATCCCTTGATGCTGTCACAAGGTGGCTTTGCATCCCGTCATTGATGTTAGCATACAGACTAGGTAATTTGCAATCTGGATTGAGAAAAAATAATTTCTTACCTGAAAATCAAATCTTGCTGAAATTAGACTGCACAACAGAATCAGCAGAGAACTGAAGTGAGCCAGGGGAACTTCAGTTTATTTTTAAAAGTCTTTGCGAAGTACAACTTCTGTTGTTGTACTATACATTCTAATCTCAGAAGCACACCACGTTAAATCTGTTTGTTTTAAATTTTGCCATTGTTATAACATGAATTTATTCCATTTTTCTGCTTGAACAATTGTATCTGCAACAGGATCTGTGAGCACAAGATACAATGTCTTCAGTCTAAAAATAGCACAGCACATTTCTTGGGGGATAAAATATTTTATAGATTTTTGTTATGTCAGTTAGTGAAAGGCAAGCAATAAAACCCTAGGAAAAAAATGTCTCCACATCCTTTCAAATCCTTTTCTACTCTGCTGAGTAAAAGAGCATGCTGGTACAGGCTACTGACACACATTAGGCTGTAAAAATTGCTTTTCAAGTGAATGATGAAGTTCCAGAACAAGCTTGTTAATAATTTATAGCTTAGTCTGTAATCTGTACAATGTACATCTTTCTGTATTTTAAGTGCTTAAAGGATTTGACTGAGCTTACAGAAACCTCTTCTTTAAGGAATTAGAGTGTTCGACCTTTGTGAAACGGATTACAAGTGTCAAGCAGCGGAGGAAGATAATTCATGAACTACAGAACTGCTGTCCCAGCTGGTACCTCCTCATCAACGGTGAAACCAGGAAGGAGAAACTTTCTTGGTTAAGTTTCTTGGAGGGCTACGTCTTCTTTACCTGACACTTTTCATTTGAAGTGTCACAAAACAAAAGGGTTTCTTGATAAACTGTACCTCCTTTACCTAATAACACCATCCCTATGAAGCTACTTTCTTTGCACCCAGGCTTTGAAGAAGTAATGGATACATCATCTGCTACACTTTCTCTCCCCAGAAGGAAAGGAGGGAGGCAAAACCCGACACTTCCTGCTCCTTTCTTTCTGCTGCAGGGCTCAGTCATAACTGCACCTTTAATAAAGTCCAGTTAAAATGCAGATTTGCCTGAGCACTCTTCATGGCTGTGGTCTGTATTTGGCACAGCATGGGACACATTAAATTGAGACCTACAGAGTAACAACAAGAGCAACACATGTGAAACTGTGAGGAATGCTGTTTGCATTTTTGCCTGCTCAGACATCCTTTCTGAAACTGTGAGGAATGCTGTTTGCATTTTTGCCTGCTCAGACATCCCTTCATCGTAATGGATCCTGACACAGGAACACCTGCCTGTCGTCTCCCACTTGGAGCATGGGCTGCCAACGACGGCACAGGCACAGTTTGCAATGGCATAGCCAGGCTGGCACAGGGCTGGGAATTCAGTCAGCCAGAAGCCACTTTCCTCAAGACAAGTTATTGCCAAGGAGCAATGACAGTATCTTGCCTCTCTGTGAGGATGCGCCTGCCAGCTCCTACTGAGTTTCTGCTTAGCACGCTTAGCCTTTTCTTTGAGAAAGGAAAATGTACACAGGCTGAATGAAGAGCTCCCTCTGAAGAGCTCCTACCACCTGTTTTCAGGGTGTGCTTTCAGCAAAGAGCTGATGCTCTAAAATGAAGACCTGAATCTGGGGAAGTGCTGCCTTCAAAGCTCCAGAAAGGTCAGTGAAAAGCCTGTTCACAGCAGAATCAGTGCTGAATCCAGTAGTGTCCTGAAACCTCTCTGAGCAGGCAGAACTGCTCTGTGCCAGAGCTTTGCACTTGAAGACATGCACTGGGGGAATTTTCAGATGACTTTTCTTAGCTCATCATGAGCAGCTGCAGCGTACAGACAAGCTCAAGACTTAAAGGAATTGCACAGTACTGTGAAAGTAGGTTACTAAGCCAAAATTGGCTTCCTTTACCCAATGCTTCTCCCTTCGCAGCAATGTGTACCATACAGCTGAATGAGGTTAGGCACAGAACGATGAACTGTTTGGATTGGGGAAAGGTGTGATGGTATTAGGTGGGTTTTATAAAATCCAGAGGAACTGAGAAAAACTTGAGGAGAGAAGAGAACTTTGGCGTAAGCTAACACTGCCGCTCACAAACACAAAATCCCCATCAAAAAGAACATGAGATTACACTAAACTCAGCAAATTCAAAGCCCACTTCAGCCACTTCACCACATCCCTGTGACACAGACAGCTGGGCCCCATGGGCTACACCCGAGCTTTTACTACTGTCCATCCAAAAGGGACGACAGGCGACATCTCACCTTGACCATTAAACCCTGACAAAAGCATGCTGACAGTCTGTCTTCGGCTAACTGTACCAAACTGCATGGTGTAGTTACAAAATCCTCCCTAGCACTGTGCACAAGTAGAAGAGTATCCCACATCTCTTTTTATAAAGAGTTTTCCCTCTGCACCTGCTCCAGCTCGTTGCTGGCAAGTATCAGCCCACTCAGAGTGCAGACCAGCAGCAAAAGCAATATTCATCCCAAGATTATTTTAAAAATCTTGGAAATTTTGAAAATCCTCAGAAGATTCCTTCTTTTTAGTAGAAGTCCTAATCCACAGCCCAGATGCTGTGTCTCTGGCAGTAAGCATGCTGAACAACAAGGCCTCCAGGGCCTTGTATAACAGGTCTTCCTATAATCTCTTAGTGGCCTCTGCTGGCCAGGACTGAGATCCTGGCATCTGTTTAAGCATTAGCAGTCCTGAATCCAGCTAAGATTTATATAGATATTTTATTGGTGCAACAGCAGAGACACCATCTACAGTGGTGTATTAATCTGCAAGCATCCCACCTGATGCTGAGCATGTTGCTCAGGTCAGTCACTGACAGCAATACAATAGCAAGGGCCTTGCAAAATAACACTAATGCTATTAAAGCCCGTTTCTAAGAGTGGAAACTGGGGTAGAGAAGTTAAACAACTGGCTTGGTAATACAGTGAGGAATCCTAGCTGGTCTCTGGTTTCCAAGCCAATGTTTGCAGTGTATTTGTGGCCCTGGTCTTACTCAGAAAGCAGGAGAGAGAGTGTTACTGAATTAGGGAAGCCAGCGCTACATCTGGGCTTGTGCTAACTAGAATCATTGTTTACTGCTCTCGTGATTAGACTTCTAAGGTTTAAAAAAACCCAAAACATACAACCTCCAAATGAAAATCACATTTTTTGCTTTAGGAAAAAGGTAGCAGTTGATATAATCTTGCTCTTTTATGAGTTTCATTTCAGATGGCAAATACTGTTCATTCTCAGAGTAAATTCAGTTGTTGCACATTAAATGCTCACAAACAGGTGGTTAGGAAGTAGCATTTCAGTGCAACGACTTGGAGCTCTGGACATCAAATTCTTATGTTTTCACTGTGTACTTGCACTACAAAAACGATTTGGCTGGAAAATCAGCTAGATTCCGCCACTCAGTTACTAAAACTTCAGGCTCACTACCTTCATTTATAACCATTCTTTACCAGGTCAAATTTAATACACAGGAAATTTAAGGAACAGAACATTTTTTTCTGAGGAAGTATTTGTCAATGAGAGATGAAATTCTCCCCCTGCAGAGAGAAGGCACAAGTGTCTGTAGTTCCTCACAAGCAGGGAAGGAAGCAAGGGGCATTGTCACAGGCCTAGACAGTTTCCTTAACCCAGACAGGGAACATTATTAGCAGAAGGGCTACACTAATTTTTGTACTCTTTACTTTTTGTACAGTGCTATGCTATTGTACGTTTTAGTAGACTCTGAAAGGGCTCAAGATGGGGAAAAAATCAATAAAGAAATGAGCTACCTGCTGTGCAGAAAATAAGAATTTTTATCTCTGTGCTATAGTACACTGTGTTACAGAGGAACCATGGGGGAAAGGACTTTGTGTCCCTTGGTCTTGGTGTCCTCAGTTTTGTGGCTTGGAGCTAGCTTTGTTCACTATAGTCTCTTTTTGGTACAACAATTAAGATACCAGTTTTTCACCTGGCTAGAGAGCAGCTGTCATTTCTGATGAACTGCTTCTGCCACTGTATACAAAGGAAAGACCTAGTGGAGGTAAACTTTCTCATACTAGCAAAGTGGTCAGCATTTTTTACTTTAAAAAGAGGGTGTTTTCAGTGCAATACATTTGCTGCTGATGATAGTCCTGTCTGGCTCACAACTGTGATGTACATGATGCAACCTTGTTTCCAGATTGCAGCAAGCAATGAATTAAAAAAGTAACAGATTGCTAGTCATAGCACATCTTTTCTTGAACTCACTTGTTTACATTCTCCCACAATATAGCCCAGTCCCTGAAGAACTTATGATCTAATTTAAAGACAGATCAAGCAACTGGTGTTACAAGTGTACAAAGAAATCAGATGGATTAAGGTATGTTTAATAGTGACGTCAGCTATGTGAGACAGTTTTTCATTAGTTTACTTTCCTTTAAAAAGACATATATACAATAAACATGAGTAACCCCAGCAAAATAGGTCTTGGGGAAAAAAGAGGAAGGGGAAAAAAAGTCATAAAATATTGCTGGAAGGAATTTAAAGCCTAAAATGCTGTCAGGATCAGTGTACAGTGGCCTGGCAAGGGGCCAGGGGCAAGTATTCAGTCATGTTCTGACTGAACACTGAGCTGCAAAAGTTCCATGTACCCAATAGTAGCAATTTCAGTGGGAGACAGGAGTCACAATACCCTGAGGTTCATGCTAAGACACTGCTCGAGAAGTGGACAAACAAGCGATTGAGGCTTGTACTGCTGGTGAACAGTACATGCAAGGTGGCAGTGTAAGTTAGAAGTTGAAACAGGAAAGGCATTATTAGTAAAGACAAGGAATGGAAAGTCAAGTCTATCAGTCTGGCATTTTGCATAAGAAGATGATTAATAACAGACCAGGAAACACAGAGCTGACGGAGAGATATCCATGTCAGTGCCTATGTCATTAACAGGTTCGCTACTGATGGCAGCAGAAAGTTCCCGCTAGGTATCACTGTTCCACTATAGCTCCTTGTTTTGGACATGAAATATTTCTGGCCAAAAATCTTGAGAGGTACAAATCAAAATCACCGAAGTCAAACTTTGGATGTGATTGCTGTCTTTGGATTTGAAACTGAGTCATCTGTTAAACCTTCAGCTTTATGTGGTGCTGTAGGAATGTCATAAAAGAAGACACTGACTGGGAGTGTTCATGGCTGGGAATGATCTGCTCTTCCAAGAACAGCATTTTTATGGTAGAGGTGTGAACAGAAGTGCTCTCAAAGAAATGGAAAAGATCATTCTAGTTACTCAGCACTTCAGCGTATGTCTGCTATTTTCTGACTGTCAGAAAAATAGGGCTGCTTTCCTGGTGTTCTCCCCTAACTTAGTGTAAACTCAGCTTTCCAGTTTATCTTGTTTTTCTTCTTACCTTCCCAATACTAGGGAGTATAAATTCTCCGCTGCTAGAAGAATATAAAGGTACCCTATCATTATAAACAGATATTTTTCTCTTTGTTTCTCTGTGGGAGGTTGGTGGTCTTCCACTGAAGGATTTCTCCTTCAGAGATATCATGGCTCCATGTTCTTTCCATTACCTTCCAATCAGTTTCCAATCTTTCATGGGCTCCTGATTCCAGTAGTTGCCTATGGAAAAGCCTGTTGATACAGAAAAGAGAAATGTTGATTGTTTTACATAAAAAAAAGTATGTCCTCTTCCACTCAAGAGAATTCCTACAAAATTTGGGTTTCACATATTATAAAGAAAAACAAATCAAAAACTTTCCCCCCCTTATTTCTCTCTTATGATTCTAATTCAAAGGTTTAACGGAGATTTTGCTTTTAGCCTTTTCCTTATTGAGATCATTAAGAACTTCTGTTTCCCTACAAGCAAACCAATCATTAGAACATAAGCTTAAGGTTGCCATTACCATTGAATTTATGTGTAAATAACTGAGATACATGCTACCTTGCAGCCAACCAGTAGTCAAAACTATATTATCTGCTGGGAAATGTAAACAAAGACTAGGCGCAAGAGCATAATGTTTTAAAATTTAAAAAAAAAAAAAAAAAAAAAAAAAAAAGTCAGAAAAGCTCCAAGCCAGGAATGTTCCTATCATTCTCTCCCACATAAAAGAAAAATTGTGAATCTTTGGGGAAAACATAAGAGAAGGTTCTTTATGCCATGGTAACAGAACCCTGGAGTCCCTTGCCAAAGGGAACTGGAATGGCAAAAAATCACGTACATTCAAGGGGAGAATGGACAAGTACTGAGAGAAGAGATTTGTTGAGGTTTAGCACATCAGGCTCAGGAAGTGCCTGAGATGAGAACAGTTGGAGGTTGGCAGAGTTTTGGGGGAGTACTCTAAGTGCTTGTCCTTACTCTCCCCTTAGTGGTTGCTTATGGATACCGGGATAACTCTTGGTCTGAACCCACACAAAGCAATAGGGTGGGGTGAGAAGTCCCCTTATCCCCCTAGAGGATACAATCACAGCTTGGTGCTTTCCATTACACATTGCTGGGCGACTGGAAGGTGGGAGTAAGGCAAGGGTTAAGTCCACCCCAGTGAACCATTCAGCAGAGTGTAGCCACTGTACTGTGAGGGCGGCTACCCTCCCAGCTGTACACCCGGCTCCCTCACGCTCCCATTTACAGTGGCTGGGGGGCCAGATGCCAAACCAGGTCTATTTGTAGATCGCCACCAGCAGAACTGCTCTGTTGTCTTTTTCATGACATCCGCTGTGGTGGCAACAGAAATCATAGATAGAAACTGAGTCCTGTATAATTCTTTTTCAGTTCTTTTGCAAAAGGCTAAAATGTTCCATTTGTTTCAAATAAAGTGCCATCTGGGGATGCTTCTTCAACAAAGGCAGGGTCAGAGAATCCCAATGTAGCCTGTAGGCTAACAGTAGTAACAAAAGCCTGTCCTACCCCATCTACCAGCAAAATCTGGTGAGATGGGATATGCCATTCACAACTGAGTGAGTGTGAAGAAGACAAGGTACTGTTTACTGAGAAAATGTTCCTCTTCTAAGAACCACAGCCAATAAAGTCATGATTGATTTCAAACTGGAAACACAATAGTAGCCCTGTTCTTTCTCTTCGTCCAAGCTCTTTTGCATCTGTTGTCTTCCTGGAAATTAGCTTATAGCTGAAAAAACTCTTTTCTTTCCAGTTCCTGCATTTGTTTCTAATGCGTTTGTTACCACAAAATTTTCTGTTCAGAGGAGCAGAGCAAAGGCCCACTAGACTTATCTCCTTGAAAACTGCTCAGCTTTTCCAGTAGTACTGCGTGATTTTGGTTGGTAGTTTTCAGTAATGCTTTTTCTTACAGAAAATTTAAGTCAGATCAAAGTCCAGAAAATACATCCACTGGAGGGCAGGCCTGAATGGCAAAGGCCTAGAAGGAAAGATACAAAAGTTACATTCTGCTGAATGGAAGCTGTCATGAGTCGATCAGGACTCAACAGTTAAGAACTAAGAGACGATCTTCTTTCTGAATGAATAGTTTCATGACTTCAGATGTATAGTCTATAAAACAAAGGCTCTAATAAGAAGGGTCTAATAAGGGTTCATGTGTAATAAGCAGGGTCCTAGATGAAGCCTCTAACTTTGACTGCAATTAAAATAAACCTGTCATGTCAATTATTAGTTGAAGTCAGCAAATCCCAACAGGACTGATCCCAACAGTGCTGATCAGACAACCAACAAATGAATTCAGCGGAGAAGAATTCCAGGGCTGAACTTGGCCCATAGGTTTCACGTGTTCTCGCAGCAGCACTACTTTCCAGCATGGGCATGCAGGACTTGTCATCTGAGCTCGCTGGGGTGAAAGGTGCCTCACAGGAGGTCCTTTCTGTGCCTGTGCATGCAGTCCAGAGGCACATTTGATGTGCACAAGCAGAAGTGGTGTCTGTCTCCACTTCAAGCTCACAGCCAGACCAGGGTATGCTCAGGAAAGAACTGTTCCATGTGGGCACCTGTTGTCCCGCTCCCTGGACTTGCAATCTGTCCACTCTCTACTGCCAGGTCCCCTACTACTGTGGAGATGGCTCTGCTTCAGAGTTAATTACATGTGACTGGATCAAATACTTCATACTGTACTTGCTTCTAGCAAGGACTGAGTTTGGCTCAGCAGTTTGAGATGCTAAACCTTAAACCTTTGACAATCCAGATATCATCTTTTGCTTTAAGTGCCATCAAAATCAGAAAAAAAGGAAAGAGTTTATTTTATGTGGCAGCTGAAGATCCCATATTTAATGCTGCCAGACTTTGTCAACACACAGTTTTCTTTCAGACAAACTGAAAACTCAATTTTCTCTTTGCAGTTTTCATGGGAGCATATTAAATTAACTTCCTCCTTTCATCAGTGACTCATTCCTGGAAAGGCTATTTCACAAATAGTATCTCCATTCCAAAGGAAACAAGCTGTTGCCTCTTACATTACTCAAGTAGCTGCAGATAAACTAAAATACATTAAGTCAAAAGCTTTCAAAATGCATTAGATACATAGCTCACAGACAGTTAGCTTTTTATCAAATAGTTTTCTGATACGAATTGCTGCCTTTTAATGAAATCACTCAAGCCAAGTTCTAAAACTGACTAAAAATTCTGGGTGCCTGACTGGAGACACCTTACAATCATACGGAGTCCATAAGTTCATACCCCTCTCATGATGTCTAATGTTGGTCACACAAAATATCTATAGCTTTTTTTGAAAAAATCTTGCCCATACAGAACGCAGCTAACAGGGTTAGATAGAAACTAGTAGAGTTCTACAGAAATTCTTTCAGCAATTGAAGGCTGGTCTAAATCAGAATCGGGACCTAAATCAGAATAACTCCAATTTGAGATTGCTAACAGCCATTAAGACATCTGTTCAAGTCTACAGCTGCAGATTTTACATAAATTAGTATCTGTTTTCTGCAGTGTGAACTAAAGCCTTACCTGGAGATGCAAGTAAGGTGATGATATGGGTACTTTATTAGCAATGATTACTGATGTGTTTAGAGTTGAGCTGCTGCTGCTAATCTCATCAAAGAAAAGATGCTAAGAATTCCTCAAACAAACAGTTAAATCCCCAAATAAACAGTTGAAAACAGGTTATCTTGACTGCAGTCAGGCCTTTCTTGCTGAAGAAAACCAGAAGTATAATAATATCTTTAAGCAAAGAGAAAAGAGAGAAAGACTTTTATAAGAAACAAAATATCTCCCTGGCAGCGTCTAGTATAACATAAGAAAATGCAAAACTGTCATGTTACATGTCAGTCACAGGAAGAACATATTTGAAAAAGACTCTTCTGGGGAATATTTGTAAAAGGCAGCACTCCTTAAAGCATTCAGTGGTTCAAGTGTTACAAGTGACCAGGAATCTTTCCAGCTAAAGGAGAGTCCATTAGAGCCAAGTAGCTGTCTGAGATCTGGCTACCATGGGTGAAGACAAAGGACCAGTAACTCAAATATTACATTGAGTGATAAAATTAAAACATTATCATGGTCTTCTCCATGAAACTCCAGGATTGTCCTGCTGTTGGCAGTGTAAGAATTCCCTCTGGTATATTATCTGTAAATAGGCCTTCCAAGAGCGCTCTGTGCCAAGAAGGTATTATTCCATTGCTATCAGTGGAAAGCTTTGTGTTGCTAGACTTCTGTATGGACACTGTTTCTGTTACACATAGCAAGTGCAGCAAATAGTCAAAGGGAACAAGATAGGAGATAGGCAAATGTAGAAATTACAAAACTAAACAAGAGTCCAGACCTATGCAAGACTTTCCAGTGCTGAGCTGTATATAAACTTTAAACTGATCTGAGTTCTGCTGCAGGTTGAACAAATAATTGCTAATGTAAATAGTTATTTTTGCCTTTGTGTTATTGTGTCTGGACTTCTTTACTTTCAGTGGCCTGAAAGCAGATTGCAAACATCACTTCCTCACATTTGCATACCTTAACAGAGACAGACTCGTATATTCACTTGTCTTAAGGATAAGAGAGACTATCATGACCTCTTGCATAGTCAATGTGTTCAGTCTCATCCAGTAACTTCTGCTTAAAGTAAAAAAAAACAGTGATCAAACACAGGCACATCTTGCCACCAGAGATGCCCCCCTTTGGTTTTCTTTATCAACATTTTATCAGACTTGGATTGTTCTGATTTGATTAAGAGAGCCTTTTGGAAAATATTCTTCAACTGGGCCACTTTCACAGACTTTATCTATTCTCAGTTCATCCTTTTGGGAAGCGCTTTCTTACACTATGTATCCTCCCTACCTTGAATATTTATTTTAATCTAATATATAAAATCCACCTTAGCAGTGACATTCAATTGTACATCAATCTCCAACTCCTGGAACAGATGTTCTAGACACTCACTTAAATAATAACCATAATCACAGTAATAAGTCATCACTTCTTTTCCGAAAGTACATGAATAGCTTTACTTCTCCTGTGTGAGATGTCATCACTACAGAGAGTGGGAAATTTTGACATCTTTCATGGTACTTACAAAGTTATGTCACCATGTTTCATTAAAAAGGAGATTTTTACTGAGATCTGGTATGTTTGCGGGGTTGGAAGAGCAGATAGGATAGTTGTGCTTTTCCATTGCTTCCTCCCTGATATTTTTCCACAGCTTTTTGGTTATTTTTAGAGCGATTAGTATAAATTAGTAATGTTGCTCTGTCCCTTTGGGAGTCTAACACACTCCAGAGCAATAAGCGCAAACAACCTGTGGGGTCTGAGAGACTGAAAGGAGAACTATCCACAATCAGCAAGTTGCTGCAATGTCTGAGGTTAAAGATTCCTTTGTTTGCATTCTGGCACAGCTTTTTGGCTCAAATCTATGAAGATATTTGGATGCTTCACTGCCAGGGGCATCAAAGGGAGTTAGGTACTTGAATTCCTTGCCATCTGCTCCCTCAGTGATTCGCAGCAGCATCTGATGCCATTATAAACACACAGGATTTAACAGAGAACATTTAACAGCATTTAACAGCAGAACAAAGTAAAGGCTTTCCAAGCAAAGCAGGCTACTGTCAGGCCCCTCCTGTGCAATCCCAGCCTAGCAGGATGAAGTGATCTCTCAGGCACCAAGTTCCAATCTATCACCTTAAATATAGGATTATGTCAATGGCAAATGTTTAATGTAGCAAGAAAGGGCTAGTACTAATGCCGTTGATGTCAGCCAAGGCAGAGCCAAACCTCAAAATTTCTGAAGAAAATTCAGTGTGTCACTTTTGCAAAACTACCTTTCCTTTTATCTGCCCCTTGGTATAATCAGAGTCTTCTAAATAATACATCAGGATAATGAATCCAACAATGGCTACACATAGCCACAATTATCACACCCAGTCCAGATGTGACCAGGAATTTCTTCTGAACAACGCAGTATTTGAGTCTCCAAAGGAAATGGCAGAAAAATAGTTTTAATGTTAACACAGACTCTGCTGTTAACAGTTTAATTCTTATAGACATATTCTGCTGAAGTTTTCTTGAGGCCTGTTACTCCCTTATTGTACCTTCTTTGGACCAGAAAGCATCAAGGATGACAGCCAGTAATTTCAAACAACACTGACAGGCAGAAAGAATCAAATATAGCTAAACATGGTGATTTTTCAGAGGCTCGATTATTCCCGTAAGAACAGGACCAGACCCTAAACCAGTCTTCAGGTGAAGCTGGTTCAACTTTATTGATATCAGTTTTAGGACACCAGCAGTAACAGTCTGCCATCTCACAGTGCCTGGTGCTGTTATAAACGACTTTTATGGATGATTAAGCAACACGCTTTTTAATTTAATATATTTGAAATTAAGGTTCCAGCTTTCATAATTTCAGAAAAAGCTTGAGAATGTACTCTGAGCATAACCTGCAGCTCAGAAACCAGAAGTAAAAAAGAAAGAAATGCAGATTGATTAAAAATAATTCAGACATTCTGGACATCCGGCTCGAGCTTTAAATGTCTGTGTTTGGCATCACTGAGCATGCTGGCTGAAGATCTGGCCAGCAGTCTTGCTTTTTTGACACCCATTCATAACACTAAAATCATATGAACCTCTTCTTCCCTCACTTCCTAAATATGAACTACAAANATCCCTGAGGTGACAAAGTACATTGTTGATTTGTAGGCGATGCATATTGGGTTACTGGAGACTCCACACTGTGAAATGATTATAAACCAGTAATTAGTTGGTGATGGAGGTATAATTTGGTTCAGAATTCTGAAGCCAGATAAAATAAACTGATTAAAAATAATGCACCGTTAACTCAGTCCCTTGTGCAATTAAAAACTCACAGAACCTGACTGGAGTAGTTAGAAAAGCCTTCTANAGCTTTCATAATTTCAGAAAAAGCTTGAGAATGTACTCTGAGCATAACCTGCAGCTCAGAAACCAGAAGTAAAAAAGAAAGAAATGCACCTTGATTAAAAATAATTCAGACATTCTGGACATCCGGCTCGAGCTTTAAATGTCTGTGTTTGGCATCACTGAGCATGCTGGCTGAAGATCTGGCCAGCAGTCTTGCTTTTTTGACACCCATTCATAACACTAAAATCATATGAACCTCTTCTTCCCTCACTTCCTAAATATGAACTACAAACAACACAACATTAAAAATTCTATGTGTTCTCAAGAGAGGGCTGGATCAGTTTACATCAGCTGAAGCTTCACACTGATACCCAGGGGTGCTCTTTCAGATCTCCGCTCTTTTTTTTCCTGCTGGTTAATTGAGTAATCAGCATCACTCATTACATATAACTGTTATTTTTATTCACTGTTAACTTTTAATCCTGAAGACAGATTTAGAGTTGCAGTCTAAATTGCAGGAGTCTTCAAGCATGTCTCTGCTAAGGTGGGAGGCCTGACTGCAGCACAAAAAAGCTGTCCATGCTAGTTTTAATCAAGGTTGATTTAAATGTGGACACTCTGAGCCTCCTTGGGTGCTGGACACTGATGTCAGTGACCCGTCTGCACTGATGCCTGCCTTTTTTGCTACCAGGATTTGAACTGTCCAGTTTAGCTTGACT
>VYZW01031747.1:799-19795 GCA_013401315.1 Balaeniceps rex
TGGGTGGGAGTGTTGATCTGCTTGAGGGTAGGAAGGCTCTACAGAGGGATCTGGACAGGCTGGATCGATGGGCCGAGGCCAATTGTATGAGGTTTAACAAGGCGAAGTGCCGGGTCCTGCACTTGGGTCACAACAACCCCATGCAATGCTACAGGCTTGGGGAAGAGTGTCTGGAAAGCTGCCTGGCGGAAAAGGACCTGAGGGTGTTGGTCAACAGCCGGCTGAATATGAGCCAGCAGTGTGCCCAGGTGGCCAAGGCAGTCAACAGCATCCTGGCTTGTATGAGAACTAGTGTGGCCAGCAGGACTAAGGGAGTGATCGTCTCCCTCTACTCGGCACTGGTGAGGCCACACCTCGAGTACTGTGTTCAGTTTTTGGCCTCTCACTACAAGAAAGACATTGAGGTGCTGGAGCGTGTCCAAAGAAGGGCAACGAAGCTGGTGAAGGGTCTAAAGCACAAGACTGATGAGGAGTGGCTGAGGGAGCTGGGGTTGTTTAGCCTGGAGAAAAGGAGGCTGAGGGGAGACCTTATCGCTCTCTACAGCTACCTGAAAGGAGGTTGTAGCGAGGTGGGTGTCGGTCTCTTCTCCCAAGTAACAAGCGATGGGATGAGAGGCAATGGCCTCAAGTTGCGCCAGAGGAGGTTTAGATTGGATAATAGGAAAAACTTCTTCATCAGAAGGGTTGTCAAGCATTGGAACAGGCTGCCCAGGGAGTGTTTGAGTCCCCATCCCTGGAGGTGTTTAAAAGACATGTAGATGTGGTGCTTAGGGACATGGTTTAGTGGCGGATTTGGCAGTGCTAGGTTAATGATTGGACTTGATGATCTTAAAGGTCTTTTCCAACCTAAACGATTCTATGATTCTATGGGATCTGGTGCATTGTTCTGAAAAAGGGCATTTGTAAAAAAGACAGTCACAAGATATGCAAGAGTATAAAGCGGCAAAATTAAACTCATGCAACTTTAACTTTGCTTCTCAAGCACTCCTGCCCTCCCCCCATACGCATGCTGTCCAGGCAGGTAGTCTGCTTCAAGATCTTAATTTTACCCTTAGGAGAACCAGCAGGGAAACTCCAGTTGACTTCACACAATACATGATCACTGGAAATTCCTTTGTCATCTTCTGTCCACTTTGTGACCAGTAATTTCCAGTCTCCTGAATTACGTAGTGGTACTAGAGTTTAAGGGTTTTTCACTTGGCTGGGTCTCTTGTGAAAGACCCCTTTCTGCCCCTGCACTGACTTCCTGTAAGTCACCCATCTTCTTGACACAGATGGTTTCACAGCAGACAGTGAGTGAAATGGTCGTATCCTCTGACTTTGAGAGGTAGGGTTTTTTGCCTGCTTTCCCTCACTCATCCATCTACCCACTCACATTCCCTTTTTTCCCTGCAAGCTCACAGCATATTCTCTTCCATAATTCATTATCTCAAGATGTACTTGAAAGTCTGTTTATTTTTTTATTATTTTTATGCTTTCTTGATAGATTTATCAATATTTTAGCAGTTGATTCTTTTCATGTGCCCTACTCTCTTTCTCATTCGCACAGCTGTATGCTTCCAGTGCAGGCTTTGTACCCAGGGCAACACTATCAGCTGTTAACAACCATCCATAGTTGGATTATCTGAGTTGTGAAGTTTTCACGCCTCAGATGCTGAGGCAGCTTGGGTTTAGCAGTGTTACTAGGTGAGGTACATGGCTGCGCTGCTTTCAGGGCCAGCTCAGCTCTGGAAATAGCTCTGGTACTATACAAAATCTCATCTACTCCCTCAAGCTGTATGCCCACCTTCCTGGGACAGAAAGCGATGCAGCAGGACCATCCCAATCAGTCTGCACTGAGTCAACACCAGTTTTTAGAGATGTTACCCCAGGTTGGGTCTGGCTCTGTGCCTAACCCCCACAGTCTGCCTCCTGAGCACGGGGAGGGCAGCACTCACCCTGTGAGGGGCTTGCCTGCCATGTGAGGTATAAGCTGGGGATGACTCCCACCGCAGCACATCACACAGCACCCTGCGCTAGCTAGGGCTGGGGGCCTTTACCAGTGCTTTGTTGGATGCAGAACAACCTGAGCTACTTTTCCCAGTTTTTGAATCCCACATGAAAAAATAAGTCCCACCAGACTCTCTCGCTCTTCCTCCTCACCGGTACTGTCCTGCCTCTCACCTGGCCCCCTCCTAGAGCAGCCCACTGACATGGTGAAACTCTGAAAATGCTTGAGCTAGATCTTGGTAGGGGAGGACATGTGGGAGCACAGGAGGCAGAGCCTGAGCAGAACAAAGGGGAAATGACATTGAGCTTGTTGTACTGAGTGTTAAGAAGCCCACCAACCTTCAGGTTTTTCACATATGTCTTCATAAAAATATCTTGATAGGTCAAACCCAAACCATTAAGCACGAGGACATAAGAAAACAAGCCATGGTGCAGGCCACAGAGCACACACTCAGATCCTCTCCTCTGAATAACACACCTCTCAGTGGTAACAGGAGTTCAGCTGGCACACGGGCCAAAGCAGGTGCACCCAGCCTGACTGACCGACCCAGCAGTTAGAGGGTGAACTGAACTTCTGCAACATATCCTCACTTCAGGATATCCTCACTTTCTTGCTGTTTAGATGGGTAGTGGCTTTTCACCATCAAAAAGTTTCTTTTGGAGTTTTTTTGTATCATCCATCAAGCATCCTTAGTCTATTAAGGGAACTAACAGTCTCTTGGGAATAACTTGCGACTCTGTGCTCTTCCAACTCAAACGTTTTTCTCCAGATGTTCCCAAACTGCAGTCCACACAGACCTCATGGTGGTCAAATACCTGATGTCTTTGTGACTTTTCCTCTGCCCATGTAAAAATAACTGTTGACATATTCGTGGTGTTCTTGGGTACTGCTGCATGTGTGCCTGGAGTGTGCAGCCGGCAGATGGCCCTTCCTCAACCTAAGATGCCTTCTTTCTTTTTCAGGTGTGTGAGAAAGAGAAATTGCTCTCAGAAAGGAACCAGCTGAAAGCAAGCATGGGAGAATTGTTAGACAACTTCTCGTGTCTTTCCCAAGAAGTGTGTAGAGACATGCAGAGCCCGGAACAGATCCAAGCTCTCCACCGATACTGCCCCGTTCTCAGACCCATAGATCTACAGCCAGCCACCACCATCAGCCCCTCCCCAGCTGGCGTGGAGCAGAGCCTGGTGACCTCCCAGTGCGTCGGGGAAAGCATGCAGTGCTGCTCGGAGCAAGGCTCGGTGCAACTGGGAGCGCCCTGGCTGCCCAACAACATCTCGGAAAATTGTTCGGCCGGCGGGGGGTTGGATGGAGCTGACACAGGTACTTACCCTGAGAGAGAGCTTCCGCCAGAGCAGAGCAGCCAAACAGTCACAGTAGACTTCTGTCAGGAAATGACTGATAAATGTACAACAGATGAACAACCTAGGAAAGATTACACCTAGTGACTTGTAACCTTAACGTTACACCTGGTCAGGTGTTCTTCAGTCAGCTAGTGGCAGTGTTCATTTGTTGTCTAGAAGAACGTATTTGGTGCACACTACAGTGGTCTTAGCAGCAATACTGTTTTTAAGTATTCCCTCCTCTCTACAAGCAGGAGTTCTCTTCACAATGGTGCTATCCCTTGCCCAGGCAGGGAATGAAGCAGTGGCAACACTGTCTGTTTTTGTATGTTGATTTCAATCTTAACAGGGATGGACATAACAACTCTGAGGACCCAACCGCAGCTTTTTTTCTCAGTGGCCCATGTCACAAAACCCTAACTCAGGAATTTCCTCTGAATGTTCAATTTTTCATTGAAGACAGCTTCTTTACACATCAAAGTTTTATAGCTAAACTGTACATATTATATATAATATATATAAAATATATATATCCATATGCAAAAGTCCCTGCATGCCTCAACTTTTCTCATCCTACAAACTGGAAGCTTTCATTTCTATTGTATAAACAAGTTCCAACATTCCTTTTTGTCTTCGATGCTAGAACTAGTTTGGTAACTTGTTACACGATAATTTTTTTTCTCAGTTCACAGTTCAGCAATATCCTTCAATTTGTACTTATTTATAAAATGTTGGAAACTTATTTGAGATTTTATTATAGACATTTTTTTGGCACAGCCATTTTGTGCCACTTGAGCAATGTGGAGTTATTTTATTTTCTTGCAGATACTGTACAGTAATGGTCAACTTTGCCACTTGCACTGAGTTTCTGGTCAAACCTCTTTTCATAAATGAAGTCGTGACTTCAGTATAACTTGAGTATATGGTTTTCTTTGCTTTATGGCTTAAAGAAAATAGAAAAGTTTTAGCTAATAGACAAACACTCAGGAGCTCATTACGTAGTAAAAACGGTCTTGCCAAATACTGAATTCACTATACAATTTGTAAAGAGAATCTGCTTGAATTATTTTTATATTCAGACTTCTTTCTGTTTCACAAACCAAGTTTAAGTGCTGTTAATGATGCTTTTGGATTCTTATAGGGGAAAGTATATTTCACTCTTTAGAGAAAAAAGTATTTGACAACTGGATCAGTTCATCATACGTTCCACGAAGTAAAGCAAACGGAGATCACCTCAATACACTTGGGGGGGGGCTTTTTCTCCAGCCCCGCTCTGCATCCTTTACTCATGGAAGCAACTGCTGCTCCGGCTAGTCCCCAGAGCCTCACCTCAGCTGTCCTCAGACGTTACCTGTTTTCCTCACCAGACCCGAGCTGCAGAGGTGGGTCTGGTGAAGTCAGTGATCCTGCCTGGGTAGGCAGAGTTGCAGGATCAGACCTGTCAACTAGTCAACTAGTTGTTGACTTTGGTTTCCTTACAGAAGTCAAGTTAGCATTGTATCCTCTAAGAGCAAAACATGCATCTGCCAACACCTGATTCGGTCGCTTACCCATCAAATTCTTGTGTTCCAGGATCCTCTCATCCTGCAGCATTGCCCTCAGCACAAACCACAGCTTATAGAGCACTGTCTCAAAGGAGACTACTCAGTGAATTGGCTTAGTTGTAACTGTATTGGATTTGTATCTTAAGCAATGTTGACTCATGTTACGACTGTGTGAGACAGCAGCTTTCCAAGCATAACATCTGTATGTACAGTCTAGACAGAAAAACATCCTCCTAATGCTTTTTAAATAATAATAATTATTATTATTATAATGTACTGAGTTTTTATTTTGTGGTTCTTTGCCCTACATGTGCCAGGTTGTGTGGCTTTATCGACGACAACTGTCATGTGCTTTACTGGCTGATATTGTTTGTTCTCGCTGAAAAAAAATTACCAGCTGTTCACACCTATTTAAAAAAAAAAGTGTGGGGAAGCAGCTTCTCAGAAGCCTAAGTGATAATGTGGTCTTCTGCGCTAACGTTTACACTAGAGGTGTGCGCTGGTGTTTTTTTGAGGCACTCGGTAGATCAGCATCTTGACCCCGGAGGAGGAATCAGCTCCCTCTCTCCACTTCTTCCATCTTCAGACTGTGCTCATGGACCGTCGCCCACTTGCCACAAAGTCTTGCTTTTATCCTCTTCACCCAAACTATTGTAGCCAAGCTACCGAGGAGGAAATGCATATAGCATGTGCCATGTTTGTTGAAAATACTTTTTTTCCCCGCATGTACAAAGAAAAACTAGTATATAATGTAGGAGAATATTTATGTTTAAGTATTAATCATTACTGTACAAAATCCTTACCTTTAAATGTTCAAAATATACAAATGCCATAAATTCCTAGTTCACACGGTTGAAAAAGGGGCAGGAGTCGTCCTTTCTTTTTAAAAGAACTTAACCTAAAAAATATCTGAACCCCCTCCCAGCCATCTATTGCAGGTAACTGACTGAGAAGCTCTTTGGCGGGGGGAGGTGTTGATTTTCCTTTGAATTCGTTGACGTTGCAAAGCAGTTCTGTGCTTCGCAGAGAAGTTTTGTTTCTATGAGACCATGGTGAAAGCTAGAATTTAAAACTAAATGTGAATCACATTATAGAGTCATAGCTACTTGGGGGGGCTGGGGGCGGGCGGGAGGGAAGGGTCAACTGACACAGTATTTTAAAGATGTTTTTCTGTTGCCTTTTTTATTTTTAAGTGACCTCCTATATATATGAATAGATAGAATGTTTTATGAGTATAAAACCAAGTTTTAACTTGCTTCCTGACATGAAGATTTACTCTACTAACAACTCATGTGCAACTGGTACTCTTGACCTCATTCCAACGGTTTAAAAAAACCCACCCACACAACCCATTGCGCTGCAGCTCTTAGGTTTGACCTGGCTTCATACTGGTGCTGGGTCTCTTGATTTCCTCTACCTTGGGAACTGATATTTAAAACCACTGCTCAAATAAGTGTCTCTTCCTCAACCTTTCTCTCATCTCTCTTTCTTTCCCTCCCCCGTGAGCTTTTCTGGATGTTTGATTTCATTCTTTCCCATTAGAAGTGGCTGATTTTGTGTCATTGCTTCCTATATTTACATGTATCATGGTTTTTCAGTGCGTTTTTTTTGGTGGTGGTGGTGGTGGTTGTTTTTTGTTTCTATTTTGTTTTGAGGTTTTTTGCTATTCCAAACCACGTGGCTTTCAGAGTGGTTACTGGGCTAACGTTAAAGGAAGACATTGGGAGAATTAGTTTCAGACCTGGACGCCAGTTGACATACCCAACCGTTCTTGTCTCATGAGGTCAAAACAATGACTACAAGAATACCATTGAAAGAAAAAAAACAACTGACTGCAGTATTTATGAATTTTAAGAGTTTGACCAGTGGTCACCATGATCTTAAGTCAGAATCTCTTTGCTTTTTTCAAAGAGGATATGTGTAGCATTGGTCCTGTCGGGTGTTGCTTGGGAATGGCGTGGTGAGACCCCATCTCCCCGCTGGGCACTGCGCTGCTCTCATGGGCATGCGAGTCCTCAAACCTTTGTCCAGTCTGTATCTACTCCTCCTTTTCCTTTGCCATTGCTATACTTGTATCGCCAGGAAACCTCATTTCATTTAGGCTTGTTATGCTTTGTCAGGTGAGTACTACACTATATAATGTGTTTGTTTCTCTGCGTTCTCTGGGGGTGCCTTGAACACAATTAAAGCTCATTGCAAGCTGATTCTGGAACAAAAAGGTAGTGGGAAAAAAAGGAAAAATAAAAAAAAAAGGCAAGAGAGAGAAAACAAAACAGAAAACAAGCAGAACAAAAGCAAAAATGTTGGCTGTGTTATCAGGAGATCCCAGTATTTATATCACAGACTTCCTAACGTGATGACTCAGGCGTCAGAGTTTGATGCTGCAGTATAAAACTATTATTTTATATATTGTACAAGTAATTTATTAAATGTCTTTCTAAGGGTATATGCTGCTTTTAAGATGCACTATATTTTTGGATCTAATCCTTGTATTATTTTCTTTCCCAAGGAAGTAAAATGTGCTGCAAATGCAAGCCACGGTGATTAGTATGCTAACTGCTACTTCTCTTTAAAAAGGAGAGTGGGAACTAGATTCGTAACTTTGCTAAATGGATTAACTGCTGCCAGAGAAATGATTAATGCTGATAGTGTGGTCGTTAATCTGGAGTCCAACACTCGTCAAGTCTGTATTCTAAAGAGCGCTTAAATAGAAGTTAAAAAGCCTAGATATATAGTTAGATTTTTTAATATGTAACTGTATGATTGCCTAATAAATAAAACAAATCTGCATGCTGGAATCACTATAATCCTGTAATAAAATGAAATCTGATACACTAGGAGAAAGCACGGTGAAGCATTGCAATTCCAGTATCAACACCACATCCTCACTTGTGTCTTGTAATCCACTGCTGCGGTGGTGAAAAGAGAGAGAGGGGTGGGTTTTGCAGAATAGAAGACCTGTGGTGAATTTTGCAGTGAGATGAAGTGAACATTTACCAGGTTTCCACAAGCTCACATTTTGCTCCACTTCATGTCCTCTACCACTGCAACGTGGAGCGCTGCTTTCACCTTTTTTTTCTGATCTGAGATGCGTTTGGAGGTGCCTCCGGGTGAATGTTGTAGCCCATGGTGGCAGCATTTTAAAAGTCTCTATTTTAGGGCTGCCTAGGGAAGGTTTAGCTCAGTATGAGCAGCAGAGTTGATGGCCTGGTATAAGGGGGGGATCTGCTAAGTGTGGAGCGGTTTATTTTTATCGGAAGTGAGGTGAAGATAAAACTATTAACATAAAGAACTTATGCTCTCTTTCCTGCTGGAAATTTTCTCCACAGATTTTGACTTCGTTTCAGTTTTGTCTCTGCCAACACAGTCCAAGTTAATTTTACATCCATATATATAATATGTGTATGTATGTATACATACATCTATAATTCTAGTCAGAGTGTGTGTTTGTGTATTTTCCTGTTTGTAATACATATATGTATATTTATAATACTCCCTGGAGTATTTCATGACTCAGGCATCAGAGCTGATGCTGTAGAATACAATATATGTGTATATGCATATGTTCAGATACTGTGTGTATATTTAAAAGATCTATTGTTGGTGGTCTGTAGAATAATTATTCCCTTTACTCTCAAAATTTTAATGGCATTACTTGCAAAGACTAAGTGTACAGTATTTTCCTACACTCCACCAAGATAGGTATTATTTATATCGAAGTCAAATATTGATATGCATTTTAAGGTATTACACAGATAATGTTGCCATTTTTGCAAATGAAATCGCTTTTTAGCAGGAAGGAATGCTAAAAATACCTTTTTATAAGGTCATTACCCCAACCAAATGACTGCTAAAAAGCCAGTTAGGTGACTTGTGTTCTTGTACGAATTTTAGTGACTGTGGGCAGAGCCCTTTTCGTAGGTGAAAGTCACTGCATGGTTCATGCAGTGCCACAGTTGTCTCTTTTGGCTAATTAAGGGCATGCAGAAAGAAACTAGCATCCTAAAATAGAAATGGCAACTGGCAGTGTTTGATTTCATTGATTGCTTAGAAGCAGAGACGGTCCTAGGCTACAAACCCAAACGACCCCTCTGTTTTGGAGGGAGCCAAGCGGGGGCTGCAAGTGCCAGCTGGGCTCGTCCCTGCAACCGGAGGAGCCCACCCTCCGGGACGTGGGCGCAGGAGGGAGCAGCTACCCCACGCCAGGGGTTGTGGCTGGGCTCCCCCGCCCAGGCTGGCATTGCCCTGCATTTGTGATGTACCCGAGAGAAACGTGCATGGTTTCAGTCCTGTTCTCACTACTACATTTGCTCTGCCTGAAGCTATCTGGATCCCTCAGACCGGCAGGAATGATACTAAACACTTTGGTGATATTCGATGCGTGGTTGTTTACTCGTAGTTCCAAGCATCACCTTTGATTTCAAGGGTGGGGATGCCCTAAGAGTTTGTTCCAGAACCAGTTGGTTACAAGTGCACCTCTTATATATGCCTTATAAACTTCAGAGGCCATATTCAAAACAGGGTTTTATCAGTGTATGCAAGGGGGTGCAACCCCTCTTCTCTTCCTCCCCAGGTCAAACAGTATGGGCAGTTTTCACACATATCTACCTGTATAACCCTCTGTACCTCTCATAACTGGTCAATGACTGTAACAGGTTACATCAGGTGTTTTTTCTACATACTTTTTACACAAATTCTATGCGATTAATGTAACTTAATTCAATGCATCATTTTATTGTACTAGTTCTTAAGCTTGTCTTTATTTTTTTTCTAGGTGACTGTGGTTTCTTGTGATTTTTATTGTATAAATAAATGAGGTGGCTGTTGATGCTTACTCTCTGTTACTAAGAATTTTTACCTTTTTGGAAGAAAGCATTGCTATGAACTAATGAATTTAAAACGTCATTTACTCATTGTAAATACAGTATTGTGCAAAAAAACAAAAATGAAAAAAAAACACCCGACCCTTTTCATTCATTTGAATTGCTAGTGTTAACTGAATTTTGTCTAGACACCATTTCTGTTGATGAAATAAAGACATATCATTATGTATTGTAAATTGACTCATCTTGACTCTGAAATTGATGTTGCAGCGCTCGGTTAACGCGCAGGTTGTAGGTGAGATTCAGGAGGGTAGGTTGCATGTGGTTGATACTGCCCAGTGAATCTCTGGACTGATTAAGAGACCTCCACTCACGTGGTCCCATTGCTAATTCAGTAGTTGTCTTTGATCCAGGGATCCAGTTATCTTTGATCTGCTGCAGGAACAGCCAAGGGTATTTCATTGCAAAGATGAAATAAGTTGTTTTGGAAGATCAGATAAGCAGTATCTGTACGTATTCCCCTAGTGCTTGACTTAAGGCAATTCTGCTAAGTCTTTGTTTTGGTCTTCTAAAGTGTCAGCGTACATGTTGAGAGGCAAGGGGAGAGTTTGGGGTTTGTTTCCCCTTTACAGAAAACCTGAGAGAAATTGAGAGAGGCTTCGGTAGAAACAAAATATAGCTGAAAATCTCTGCATGTAACCCAAATACAGTAGTGTTCCCTTCTGAAGGAGGAACTTGTGCCATGGACTGTTAGCATCACTTATACTGCAGAAGATCCAGAAAGGAAAGAAAGAAATTATAACAGCCATAGGTGCTATTACCACAAGCAGGGCGTTGGGTCTAGCAGGGGGCATTTGCTCTCTGGGACTCCCAAACACATGGCAGCCACCTCTCTCCTTGGGTTGGATGCAACCTGATGAGAGCCTGCTCAATGGCTTGGCAGGAGGAGACCTGGGAAGTGGGGAGTGGCATGACCAGTTGTCCTACCATGGTCCACACACTTGGCTGGGATGCTGCTGTGGGGAGCGGGGAGGAGGGCAAGATGCTAGGGGGAGGTCCCCAGGTTTTTTTATCACCAGACAGGAAACCCTAGATTGCATGCCCTGGGCCACCATCCTTAGGATGCAAACTGCATCCTCCTCCATCTGCAGCAGTGAAAGTTGCCTGCGATTTTTCAATCTTAAAATTCTCATGGAAGAAAATCAAACGTGTTACTTTCCAGAGTTTCCCAGTTTTCTGAATCTTCCTGTTGAGCATATATGAAGAAAGCTTCCCACCCCCTCAAATCTGTCAGAAGATGTAGCATCCACTGCATCTACACATAGCCTGGCAGTAGAGAATGTACTTTAGCAAAGCTGTTTCTCCATCCCTGATCAGTTGTTGCTGGCACTTAATGGCCACCATCTTCAGTATTCCTTTTTGCCTTAAAATACTAAACAAATGCACAGACAAACTGTCAATGCATTTGGAGTGAGGCAGAATATGAATGTAAATCACGTGCAGTAAACCAAAACCACTGTAATCTCAAGCAATCCTTATGCTTGACTTTTTTTTTCCCCTGCTGTCCTGCTTTCTGCTAGCCTTTCCTGAGAGCTGTCAAGTCATAGAGGATTTTTATGCTTAGAGAAACTGGCATAGCAAACGAGCTTGTTCCAAGCATTGCTTGCCATTGAGGTGATAGCAAATGTGAGCTATGATAAACTTGACAAATAAAAGCAGCCAAAAGCATGTGGCCAGAAACAGGGTCAGGGACAGTCAGAAGAAGGTGCTTTTTTTTCCAGATACACAAGTGGAAGGACTGCTTTCTTGGGCCGCATACAACCCAGAAATCCAACCCTCCAGCGCAAGTCTGTCCTAGCAAACTGAAAATGAGCTCTTTTTGGCTTTGCTTGTCCTTCAATTCCTCTATATGAACTAATGAGACAGTGAAGGGAATAAGATTTTCATGACCCTGAGGTGATACGTTGCAGATCTTCTTGAACAGCAAACTGAAGAAAAGCACAGATGTTTTGCACTTAAAATAAATTGCTTGATTTTACTTAGTTTCAAATTTGAAGCCGAAAGTACAAGGAGGCTACATTAGCATGGAAAGTCTCTATCAGAGCTTGAGGACTGCATTAGCAAGGCAGATGAGCAGCAGCATATTCTTCAGCTGGGTTTTTATCTCTATTAAATTCTCTGTCCCTTCAGATTCCTTGTGTATTTCTTCCATCTTTTATTCATTGGCTGCTGAAGCCTGGGGAGATAGAGGCCACGTAGCCTTCCAGGTTACTTTCAAATCAAACTAACCCTTTCTTGTAGGTGTCTTGGGCCTTCTGCTACCTTGAAGGTCTATGGATCAGGTTGGTTTCTGATATGAACACTACTGCATGCACAACAAGTTGTACATCCCAAAATGTTCTCCCAAAGACACAAGGCTATTTCTGCAGTGGCAGCACACACTGACCGGATCTGGCTCAGTCCACGTGAGAAAAATCTTGAGTCGTGGAGCGAGCTACCCTTTAACGCCAGCAATCAGAGTAGGGTACTGTTGGGATTGGTGTAAAATGGAGGAATAAACCAAGTGTTTGCTTTCTTAAACTGTATTATAAATTCATCATTCTAGCAGCAAGAGAGAGGAGCATAGCAACAAATAATCTGCTGCTTATCTCTCTGCTGAAGGTGGTTTGTGCTCAATCCCTTTAGTTTATTTCTTCTCCTCAGAATGTCATTACTTTTTCATGATAGATGATAGTTCTAGGAGCATGCTCTGAAAGATAACAAGAGAAAGAAAGGATGAAGCTGAATTGGCTTAAAGGAGAAAAAGAAATGTTATCATAGTAATTAACCCAGGTTCCAACACATATATAGTTGGGAAGGTGGGCATCTGGTGTTTAGCTGACAACATACTTACCTTGTAGGGCTTTGTTCAGTGCTAAGGGGAGGGTGGGGAGAGGGGCAACACCTTGCTTTTGAGCCAAAATAAACACATTAATCCCTGAAGTAAATTGCTTGAAATTAGTGGACCCATCCTAGAGACCTTGCTTTACATGTTAAGGGGTTTTGTATATTTTTTGATTGCTTTAAAACCATACAAAGATGGACTCAACTACATGAGTTCCACTTTCTAAAATCCAGCTTATCCGTTTGTTGCTGCACAAATCCTCAGAGGGGTTCATTAGTTATCAACTGCTGCTGACCCCCAAAGTTTATCTGTGTTTGTACAATTGGTGAATGGTTACCTTTGGGTGACCAAGCAGCTATTGCAGGATAATTGGTACACCAGCTGTCGTCACCACAAGCTTCTCCTGAGTGCTCCAGGGCAGAATAAAATACAACTACTGTGGAATTTTTTTTTTTTTTTTGAAGAGGTGTTTACATAGAAAAACTGTACAAAACCAGGTGTAAATGTGAATACCTTTAAGGCTTCTCAAACATCCTAGAGGAACACAGGGTTTTACTAGTCCCTTACCCCACCTGTAGATTTTCCTGGTGGAGCTCAGCTGTCTAAATAACTCCTCCGCAGTTGTTAAGTTTGTTATTTCAACGTACATTCACTCTTATCTAACTGTTCCCAGCCCCAGGAGCGAGAGCAGGTGAGCAGCTAGTTAAATGAGTGGGTATTTATTCCTCAAGTGTTGAAAGGGTGAGCAAACATGCCTTGTTCTGGAGAAGACTGCAGGCATTCAGGCTGAATAGCGGCTCGCTCTTTCATATCCTGCTCACTACGG
The DNA here is from genome assembly GCA_013401315.1 of Balaeniceps rex. Classification (NCBI taxonomy): domain Eukaryota; kingdom Metazoa; phylum Chordata; class Aves; order Pelecaniformes; family Balaenicipitidae; genus Balaeniceps; species Balaeniceps rex. Next base: position 14,207 of record VYZW01031747.1, read on the forward strand.
AGTATTTTCCCACTGGGTAAAAGGCTCAAAGCTGAATGGAGAATTGAGAAGTAGAAAAAGAATTGAACAGCACAGAGGAATAAAAAAGAAATGCAGTGAGGGAAACCGGACCCAGTGAATCGTAAAATTTCCTCTACTTTGGCAGAGCAAGGATTTCAGCCCCAAAGACTTTCTTTTCTGCAAATGAATAAAATCAGCAGCCCTGTCTCAGTCCGATTCTATGAGCTGAGAGTATCAACTTTACCAGCTGCTTCATTATCAGCTTTATCTCCCTCACTGATCATGAGGAGGGGGCCTTGCTTTTAAAGATACATTGATTATTTTGTAGCCAAAAATATAGATGTAAACAAATGACAATCTGAAAGCACAGGGTGATCTGGAGGAGAGGATGGGCTAAAGAATAAGGAATGGACGTGAGGGTGAGGAAAACTCAGCACTTCTTGAAAAACAAGAATCTGAAGCTGAGTGCCTAAAATGCCTAATTCTTTCTGAAAACCTTGATCTAGTAATTTTGGTTTCCCAGGAGAGTGGTTCAGCTAAAATATTATAAATCTTCTAATGACTTCCAATTTTGTTTTGTGATTCCAGGAACTTATCTTGGCTCAATGAAGAAACATGACCATTAGATAATTTCAAGTCTTCCCATCTTCTTGGGTACTCTAGCAAGAGGATTAGCACAATAGTTCTCTCAATGCAGGTTTAGGCTTGAGGTGCAAATGTGATAACCTAGTTCCAAGTCATCTGAGAGATGGTGCCTTTTTGAGAAGAGTTGCCAATCTAGTGTAAATACTCCAAATCCCAGTTAACCAGATTAAAACTCATAGGTTTTAGAGCACACCTTAGGATACTTTAGAAAACTATTATACATAGGCCAAAAAGAACTGATGCTGGACATGCTCAGGTAGCATGCAACTGGAGTCCTCTGCTTTAGAAAGGTGGGGAGAGACACAGCTAGCAAAGGACTTCAAACGCAGCTAGCAATGAAATATCACACAGCCCCCAGCTTTGTAGAAATGTTTGCATTCAGGTGTTGAATTGTGATGACCCTGTGACACTCTGAAGATGCAACACCAGGCTGTGGCCATGTTCAGCTGAGCTTTCTGACATTCTTCAATTGTTCCTTTGGTTTGTAGAAAATGGCCAAGGAAGAAGACTGGTTGATTGTCACAAAGGGTGACTTTGGAAGCAAAGTTCTCTCCCTCTCTAATTGTTCAATCTCTTATTTTCATCTCCCCAGAGAGAAAAAGAGAGTCATTCGGTGGTCCCAATGGCTTCACACAGCCTTACACACATCAGGCAGTGAGACAATACCGCTTAGTGCAATGCTCCGAGAGCTAGATGCCTATTATACGCTGTAATTTCTGGCTCTGCCGATTTTCAAGAGAGCAAAGGTTGTATGTGTGCTAGTTATATACTGACCTTTGACTGCATCAGCCTATTAATTTTATCAGACTTTAAAATGTATCATGCACCAGTCAAGGGCCTGACTGGTGCAAATTATTTTTTTATCCCCCATATTGTCATTCATGTGCAGAATTGTATTGACAGCAGCACAATTCCTACACACCTTTGTATGTCTCTAATGCCCAGTTGTCATTTCTGACTGTAGTTATACTAAATTCAGTGCAGCTCTTTTCACTGAGTAGTGTGTGAAAAGCAGCCATTTAAGGCCAGCTTGCTTAAGGGACACTGGCAGCCTAGGACCATGTAGAAGGTGCCCCTTTGCTCCATAGCTGTATCTCCCCTTAAATATAAGTTAAAATGTGACGAGAGATGCAAAACTTAGGGCAGAACTATGTGTGTACCCACGATAACTCTTAGAAGATAAGATACCATATATTCTCTAAGATGTATCCTCTAAGTGAGCCTTGGAATTATTAGCTTGGAGCCAGTTATCAGTGAACAAATTGTTCGCTATCACTTCAAAGCATGCTGACTGTGTTCCTCAGTACCAAGGTTTTGGAGGCTTGCAGATAGCATATTTTCAGCACAGATGCTGAATTCCCCCATCAGTGTAGAGTTTCCTAATGTTAGTTAGCCAGGTCTCCATCGAGCTGAGATTAGTTCACCCGTATAGTTGGTGATGCTCCTGTCATTGTGTTTAGGTGGACTGAAATCAGTTGGAAATTACCCTCATGTCATGCAGTGACTCTCTCCTCCTATGCTTTGCTGTGTGCTTTCCCTGCTGCAATGAAGGTCCAGTTTTGGTGCTCTGTCCCCAGAACCTAATACATATAAAGGTTGACCAGCAATGGCTGAAAGAAAAGATAATTTTTCCCAATGGATCAGAGTCACTTGAGAAGCCTTTAGCCCAGTAAGTTTTTCAAGATTTCTTCCTCTCTCACTTTTGCTTCCCAGTCTGAATAATGGATAACTTTGGACAATGTAATAACCAAGAAACTGACTAGAGTATGAAAAGTGAGTGGTTTGGGTGTAAAACTAAACAGTTGGAGCATAAATAATTTTTCAAGGTTTTATGCCACAGTTGGACATGAAATGAAGAAAAGGCTCTTCAACTCAAACAGTTTGAGGAAGTTTTAAATAGCCTTGTTAGTTTGTGTTGTGGCCAAGCATGGTTGGTCTGTGCAAATCCTACCAATGGGAAGGGCATTTCTTCTTTTATATATATAGCTGGTCTGATTTGAACCAAAGTCTGAAAAGCTGAGGAATCCTCAGGCCAAACATGCATTTTGTATTCAATATCCTATTGAGCTGTTTCATAAGGGTTTTCAGTGAAGGATTTAATGCATTCTCTCTTAAGAGTCCAAAGTAACCTTTCCTCCAAAGAGGAAGTTCTAAGAAGAATTTCCTGTTCTCTTTAAGGAATGCAGTGTTGTACTTTCTTGGAAAGAATCACTTGATCATGATCTGACCAACTACTATCTACCGCCTAGTCTTCATATTTTGATCAAGAGGATGCAATAAATTGTGAGAGGTAACTTTTACAACATTTAGTTGTCCCTAATCACAATTATTTATCTCTTAGAGATTCAGGTTTGGTGTGGAAATGGCATTGATAATATTGTTCAAAAAAATCTCATCACTGGCTAAAAGCCAAGCATCCATAAATGTACTATTAGATCTGTTAGGTGCTTTCAATGTCATGACTCACCGGATGCAGTTCTCTTGTACGCAGACTCTTGCAGTATCAGATGGATTGATTTTGTGTAGCTCTGAGAGTTTTTTTCAGCTAAGAAATCTATGGTGGTTGTGGGCAGTTGCAGTTGTCCTGCTGTCTTAGCACAGAGCATGGGTATGTGTTTGATTGAAGGTTGCTAGAATGGTTGTTGAGGCATAGAAAGTGATATTTTCAATATTGAGTTGATACTCCTCTCTCACTGAGTTAATGCAAAGAATGCTACAGACAAATTCTGGTAGAATGGTACGGATGAAGGGAAAAAGAAAACACTCAAGCCAGTATGGAGGTAAAGATGATAACTTGGGAAAGCTCTCAAAGAGAATTGAAGAACAGTGCCAATTCCACTATGGTTTTGCTCCATTTGGCTATCCAGCTTAGATCAGTATGATCCAGGTTAGAATAGATTGTATTTTGGCTGTTTAGAAAACGTTTGTGCATGTGCATTCATTGTTATGTTAAAAAGTGTCTATCCTTTCTCTGTGTTACTGTTGCAAATCACTGTTATCAGGCATGGCTGATTTTGTGTGCTTCAGTTGGTATTTTTAAGTACAATTCCTTTTAAGTACTTTTTTTTTTTAGATAGGATCACTAGTTTTGAATGCTCCTGTCACACAGATAAATCTAATCATATGTATTTTTCTTTTACCTAAACATTAATACATGATGATTGTTTCCTGGAAGTCCAGGAATTCAAATAAATTCAAATAAATCAAATCAATGCTGAGTTCCTTTGACAATCAAGACTAAATAGTGAATATAGGAATTGGAAATACAGACCAGAAGGATATACAAGCTTTAATGCCCAGACTCAAAATGTTTATGATGTACCAGCATATTTGTGCATTGAAAATGGTATTCACAAAATGCCGTAGCAATGCTAGCAGTAAAGTGCATTTGCCAAAATATTGACTCGATTGCATATAGAAGCACCTTTAAAATAGCACGTGCTGTAAACAGGAAGCAACAGGTAGTATACCTACATAAGTCATATTTTAAAATGCTAGTACCAGACCCATACATAGCGATCCCCAAAGGCAGCATGCCAGAAGAATGTTACTTTCAAGAGTAATGACATTGCTTTGAAAACTGACTGTATTTCTCTGCAAGATCTCCCCTGAAAGACAGCGTCACTGTCATTAAACTGTAAAAGCTGCCAAGCAACTTCTGTGAGTTCTCAACTGAAACTCTGTCTTGCTTAATACCTTTTTGCACGTCACCTCTTTAAACAGCCTTCTCATCTGAGTACCAAAAACCAGCAGATCGACAGATTGAACCCTAGGCCCTCTCCCTTTATTAGAAACATCGAAGTGGAAAGTGGTTAAATTGCATCTAAGTGACAATTTAACATGGCTTATGCTGACTATATATTGTAGAAACTATAACTCCATGAAAACTGGAAGCCACAGGTTTTTGATGAGCAATGTGTTCAGAGTGCCTTCCGCTTCTTACCGCAAAAGATTTGAAGTTTTTTTATTTGTTCATTTGGTTGGTTTTGTTCATTTTGTATTTAGGAAAAGTATTTATTTTTAGGAAGAATGAGAAAAAATTGAACAGAATCTATAACTTTGAGTATTGTGTGAAGTAGTCTTCTGTTTATTACACGTCCTATAAAAAGGTATTTAAGGGCTTGCTCCTGCAAGCATTTGTAAAGGAGCTTTTTTGCTCTCAGAGGACAAATCCCATGATCTGGGGCAATCAGAATTCAGATTACTTTTTAAAAACCCTCCTTGGTTCTTGAGTGCAAGCACTATATCTTATCAACACTGACTGTAACCAAGCTTAGGGTGTGTGGCCAAAGAACAGGAACAGCTGCTGAAAATGTGATTCTGTAGTCGATGGCTCTGGCATTGCAATTATTTGGTGGTTTATATGTAGATCTTTTGATTTATTCATTGAGCAGTTATTCAACTTGGTGGTCGGCCCTGGAAGAAACCTCCTGAACCTGAGAGAAGTCAAGCCATTGAACTCAACGCGCTCAAGACTTCTCTGTCTTACAGTATCAAGCAGGCTGGAGCTGAACAAGCGTCCCCTGGGACAGTCCTCGTCCAGTGGATTGGGATGATGTAATGAGTTTAAAGAAGCTGAGATTTGGTGACTTACAGATCCTCAGAACTCAATAATTTCCCAGTGATGTTTTTGCTCTCACTGCAGAAGGGGATCAAACGTGAGGGAGCTCGGCTTGATCCAGGAGGATGCGAGGCATTGGGGCTGTGTCTGAAGTCCTGCCTAAGCCTCCCTGCCCCCTGGTTTTCCCGCTCCTCCCCGGGGCCGGGACGGGCAGTCGGGCGCGCCCACCCTGCCCGGGACCCCCGCCGCCCCCCGCCCGCCGGCTACCCGGGGGCCGCGGGGCGCTACTTGCCATAGACACCCGGCGTCCCATGGCGGCGGCCGGCGGCGGGCTGCTGGGCGGGCTGCCCTCTTGGCGGCGCTTCCCCTCCGAGCCGGAGCCG
>VYZW01031750.1:0-16263 GCA_013401315.1 Balaeniceps rex
GGCGGCGGCTCGCAGTGCGCAGCGGCGCGGCCCCGGCCCGGCCCGGCCCCGGCCCCGTCACGTGGGCGTCTAGACACCGTGTCGCTCCGGGAAAAAAAAAAAAAAATATTATATTTATCTCAAACCGCCTTGCGCAAGCGGCGGCTCGGGTTGCTGAAAGGTTGTGGGTGTCCCGTCCCCCCCCCACGCCCACACACACTCCGCACCGCGGGGATGCGCCGGTAGCGCCCGGGGGTGCTGCCCCCCCCGGCGCCCCTTCACTCCTGCCCCGGGAACGGGGGGGATCCCCGGCGAGAGTGCTGCGCGGGTGCGGAGCGGCTGGGTTCCCCCTGCCCCGGGAACGGGGGGGTGCTGCGCGGGTGCGGAGCGGCTGGGCTCCCCCGGGAACGAGGGGGTCAGCCCCGCTGGGAGTGCTGCGCGGGTGCGGAGTGGCTGGGCTCCCCCGGGAATGGGGGGGAGATCCCCGTCGGGTGCAGAGTGGCTGGGCTCCCCCTGCCCCGGGAACATGGGGGGGATCCCCGGCTGCCCCTGCCCGGGGAATGGGGGGTGCGGAGTGGCTGGGCTCCCCAGCACCACCCGTCGGCGCCCAGCGGGGGCAAAGCTGGAGGGGGGGAGCCCCCAAAGCCTGGCTGTGCCGGAGACGCTGTAGCTCGCTGTAAATATTGAAGTATTAAACGCGATCCAGCCATTAAAAAACCCCCCACACACACAAAAAAAATTAATAAAATATATATATATATATGATTCTGGGCATCGAACGAGGGCACGGCGCGGAAAGCAATAACGCTAATAATACTTTGCACTTTTACAGCACCTGTCGCCAAAGGAAGGGAAGGTATTTTGTGGCGGGGAAGCGTACCCCAAATCTCACAAAACGAGCAGCAGAGATGACGAGCACGTCGCACTACGACTATTCTCGTTCCGAGCACTACTAGCGGTAATAATTTCTGGCACCCGGGGTACTCCGCAGATCCCCCAGTCGAATTCTGCCAAGGAGAACCTGCAGAGGATGGGGAAACTGAGCCACCAAGAGGCTGCGTGGTTTGTGCAGCCGGGCTGCGGGGGAGCGGGGAAGTCCGGCTGGATTTCCAAGCGCCAGGGCTTGCCGGGCAGGAGAAGTCCCCAAGGGTCCCCATCCCGCTCCCACGGATGAGTAGCTCCCTTTTCATATAATAAGTGCGGGCGGATAAGTTGCTTAAGGTCGCTCGCTAAGTCAGTTATCGCACTGGAAGCAGAAGCCAAGACTCTTAAATCATGGCTGCTCTGAGCAAATCCATTTCTGAAACACTTGCACCCAACTAAACAAGCCACCAGCCATAAAACACGGGGACAGACACACAAAACTAACATGCCACGCAGGCAGGGTGTTCCCGGGGTTGTCTCTCCTGCCTTTGGTGCGGGCAGGAGCGCAGGGATAATTTTAGAGCCCCGGTCTTGCAAACGTTCACACGAGCAGGACGGGGGAGACGCCGAACGGGCCTGGAATCGCTGACGGTATTTGCAGAATCTGGATCTAAATTAGTTAGGGGCTGGGTTTTGGGGCAGCCTTATTAAATATTTGTGAGACTACACTCACCCAGGCCCAAAATCTGCTCGAAATCTGCTTTGTGATAAATAGTATGAAAAAATTGAGGAGGGGAAGAGCGTTATTTGCTGGCGGCTAAAAGAAAAAAATGAAGGTTTGGTAGGAAACTGAGAAGAAAGAGATGGACCCCTCGCTTCACCACCAAATAATTAATGGGCACAAGATTAAGCTGCCCATTAAATGCCCCATCAAATTCTGCAGTTTCGGAGGTGGGGTGAGCTGCGCGGTGCCCAGGGCGCAGCCATCTGGCCTCGGGGTGACAGAGGAGGGTGCCAAAAGCAGGACAGCGTCAGCGTCTGGATCCGATGCTCTCGCAAGAAAATCCCGTGGCTTTTAAAATGGTCACCTCTGCAGCCTGAAAAATGGGGATTTGGTAACATTTGTAGGTTGATGTCTTGTTCACTGGCCTCCGGAGTGACCTCGCGTACACTGAGGCTGATTCCCTCGTTCCCTTAGAGAACCTCAATCCCTTTTCCACTGTGATGCATATGGTAAATTGATAGGGGGTGGGGGGGTGGGGGAAGAGTTCCTTCTCATTCCCGTATCTGCTTGTGAAAGACACACTGGACGTGCCCATTAACACATGCATTATACTTTTTAAATTTTAAAAACTTTCCAGGCTGTTATAAATGAGATTGATGTCTTTAGGGGTGGTTTTTTCTTTTCCCCTTTGCGGTTCCTCTTGCCTTGCCGATGACTTACGACTGAAATGACATTATTGTCATGAACAGAGTGACAAAAAGCATAACGTGGTGTATGCCATGAAGGGATGGAGAAGAGGAATGGGGTCCAGGAGTTAATAATATTTTTTTTTTTGGCCCTGCCATAAGGTCCTCTAGGTGCTCTTGGGGACATCCCTTTCCCCGTGAGTAGGGACCTGGGCTTTAGCACCGCTGGTTGCCCATCCATGGGCCAGCAGCACTTGCCTGTCTTTGCGATCTCTGCAGGTGAAAATGACTCCAGAAGTGCTAAATATTAAATAAATAAAGAACGGCTTTCTAATTAACCCTGCAAATTTCTTTAAACAGACCATATGTATGTGCCCATATGGAAAATACAGGAATAAGCATAATGAAGCTGATAAAAATGTGCGTGGTACCTGGGCTGGGGAGATGCTCTGAAAGGGGGGGTGATCCCCACCGCCTGTGCTGCTGTGGGTGGCAGTGCTCGTGGGCAGGTAAATGACCAGAAACCTGTCCCAGAATGTATCAGGGTTACTGATAACCCATGAGAAAGATAAAATCTGTTTGAATCATAGAATGGTTTGGGTTGGAAGGGACCTTTAGAGGCCATCCAGTCCAACCCCCCTGCAGGGAGCGGGGACATCTTTAACCAGATCAGGTTGCTCACAGCCCCGTCCAACCTGACCTGCAATGTTTCCAGGGATGGGGCCTCCACCACCTCTCTGGGCAACCTGTGCCAGTGCTTCACCACCCTCAGTGGAAAACATTTCTTCCTTCTATCCAGCCTAAATCTCCCCTCCTTTAGTTTAAAACCGTCACCCCTTGTCCTATCGCTACAGGCCCTGCTGAAAAGCCTGTCCCCATCTTTCTTCTGAGCCCCCTTTAAGTATGGAAAATATTTCTATAATACATCGCACTTGTATAATGCATTTGTATAATGTGTTGCATCCCTCACGCGAAACACATTAGGTCCTGCGTGTAAAATCCCACCGAGCCCACGCTCCCCAGCCCTAGCCCTCAATTCTCACGGAGGTTTTCTGGGGCCCTTTCCTGAACCCAGTTGTCTTTGAAGAGCTAAAGCCGAGTTCATTTGCATTGCAATTCAGCCTTTGACAGACAGTTGGAGCCAAGGCACTGTTAACCTAATTGTTTTGCTAACAGCACCAGGGTGTGAGACTCACCAAAGGCACTTCCAACAAAAGGGATAAAACCAGACTTGGGGGGGAAAAAAACAAAAACACAACCCCTTCTCCTGACATCATTACCGGGTACAAACAAACAGAGCTGATCCCTCTTCATACACTTTCCAGGCGAGGGTCAATAACAAACACACTTTGCTCTTTTGGGAGTATGTCTCTCTTTTTTTAACCGCAGTGAAAAGCCATTCAGGGGAGGTAGGAGAGAACAAGGCAGGCTGAAGGCAGGGCACAGGCAGCGCAGGCAGGCTCCTGGCACACTCCCATCCCTTTGTGCGCATTAGGAATAGCGAAGCTTGTGGCCCCGCTTCTATTTTTACGCCTTATTTTCAGAGCAGAGCTCTCCAGCAATGTTCAAAGTCTGGGTTACGATGCCATTTTGGCTGTATCCGAGGGCTCCTTCCGCTCCGGCAGCTCACGCTGCACGCAGCAAATTCAAGCTACGAGACCTCAGGTCTGCAAAGAGAATTCTTCTCCAAGCAACCTCGCTATGTGCTGAGCAGCAGGTCACAGGGAGACGTGGACCTCATGCTCCCGCTCTTCTCACGCAGCGCTACGAGCTAAAATCACCGTTTCAGCGCGGGTGCCCTTGGGTGCTATCAGCCACTCCAAGGTTGCATCTGTTGGAAGGAGATTCGCTGCGAGTGGGTAGAATAAATGAGGAGAAAGCCTGGTGAGATGGACCCTCACCTGTGGTTATCAGGCTCAAGAAGAACACTCCTTTCTCAAGCCCTGGGAACTGGTCCATCCAAATCAAGTGGTCCACCAGTAGCTACGGTGGGCACCGGCACTGGCTCCGGGGACTCATTCGGTCATGGGAAACAAAATTCATCAAAGCACTCACATGTGCCTGACTTTATATGTGCTTTGCTAGCTGAAATTTTGTTAGCTTTATGGTTTGACAACACGAATGTTGTATCGCTTAGGTTTTCTGTCCAGAGAGGGGTTAAACACGAGGCAGTCTCCTTACCTGGACTCCTTATGCCAACATAAGGGAAATTATCTATATATAAAAAAAATATATATTAAATCAGCATAATCCCTCCCTAATTTGCTCTTTTGAACATAAGATGCTGGTGTAATGATGTCCGTCAAAGAGGAATACACACGGTGCAGGGATCAGGCCGGACCCAGCGTGCTGCGGGGAAGGGAAGAACGAACGTGGGCCGGTGTCAGAGGGCAAGCGCTGCTGCAGAAGAGGATCTGGCATCCCACAGCCACGACACAAGCCGAGGTGGGCAGGAGGAGCGGTGCCTGCCCTTTGTGGCATCTCCGGCGGTCACTCACGGCCACACAGCGCCAGTTAATCCCTGTCACACCTAGATCTTTGCCCATGTCACACCACCGTCCCCCAAATAACCCGTGACGGCGCTGCCGCGTCACCAGTGGGGCCACGGTTCAGCCCAGCTTCTGCCGAATGTCGCCGGTGGGATTTATGACCGGGAGGTGAGAGGAAAGGGATTTAGGTCAGGCAGTCTGGGAGGGGATGACCAGGGAGCTGGGGACTGCAGCGCGGCAGAAGGTGACACCGTTCGGGAGCCACCGGCCAGACAGGGGAGGTGTAAAGGGGAGGGTCGGAGGCAGGTGGAATATTTGGCTTTACAGACAAAGGAAAGCCTGCAAATCCCTTTTGCTACATATTACGCCCAGGAAAAGATGGGCTTCTTCCTCCAGCAGTCCAACCCAGCGATCCCAATGCCTTTGGGAATCCGTGCGTATTCTGCGGAGCTCCTCAGGATCTTGCAGAGCGGGAGGCTCAATATTGATGTAAAATATACAACCTTAATGCACCACCTTATGGGTAACTCTTCCCTCATTCGTATTGTACCTGTACTGCTGTGTTTCAGATGCCTGAAACAGTAAACATGTTTTCAGACTTGGTTTGATGTATAAGCTCTCAAAGAGGGATTTTTTTTTTTTTCTATAAGGAAACAGCATAGCAGCTTTGCAGGGACATTTTAAAGGTAAGCACATGTGGCCGATATAGCTGGTATCCCCCTTTCAGCATTTTAGTTTCAGTGGTGTAAACCAAAATCCTCTTTATTTCAAGCGAGTACAGTTGCCAGATGCATGAACTGCAATGTTCTGTTTGTAGCTACCTAGAGTTACCCATACCTAGAGTTACCCACCCATACCTAGAGTTACCCACCCATACCTAGTTACCCATACCTAGAGTTACCCACCCATACCTAGAGTTAGTTACCCATACCTAGAGTTACCCATCCATACCTAGAGTTACCCATACCTAGAGTTAGTTACCCACACCTAGAGTTACCCACACATACCTAGAGTTACTTACCCACCCATACCTAGAGTTACCCATACCTAGAGTTACCCACCCACACCTAGAGTTACCCATGGCAAGCTCCGGACCAGGTAATGGGGTGGACGTAAAGAGCTGGGGCTGACAGAGGAGACGGGGGGGTCTGTTACCCTACGATTCCTTCTCCTGAAACCTCTGGAGTTCAGAGTGGAGATGGAGACAGCTACTTTCTGGTCTAAACCAGTGGTCCTGATTTGCCTGTAGACCTCGGGGGACATCCCATGTGTGGATCTACTGCCTCCTGGATGCTGAATGTATGGTATATACGTATATGGTATATATGACATTGCAACACCTATGCCTGGGGGGGAGCTGGGGAAGGGTGGGGTGTCCCTCATTTAAAAGCAGAGAGTTGGGGCTGTTCAGCCTGGAGGAGAGAAGGCCCCGGGGAGACCTTAGTGCGGCCTTGCAGTGCTTCAAGGGGGCCTAGAGGAAAGGTGGGGACAGGCTTTTTAGCAGGGCCTGTGGTGACAGGACAAGGGGTGATGGGTTTAAACTAAAGGAGGGCAGATTTAGGCTGGATAGAAGGAAGAAATGTTTTCCACTGAGGGTGGTGAAGCACTGGCACAGGTTGCCCAGAGAGGTGGTGGAGGCCCCATCCCTGGAAACATTGCAGGTCAGGTTGGACGGGGCTGTGAGCAACCTGATCTGGTTAAAGATGTCCCTGCTCACTGCAGGGGGTTGGACTGGACGGCCTCTAAAGGTCCCTTCCCACCCAAACCACTCTATGATTCTATTCTATGATTTCAGTCCTAACGTTATCAAGCTAATCCCTGACTTCTGGCGGGAGGTGTTGAGCTTTAAGGGGGATTTATCAGATCCACCATGCAGGGATGTGCCCTTCTTCAGCATCAGCTGCTTACCCAGAAAGAGGAGACTGCCAGGGGCCACTGCAGATCAGTTGACCAGCAGAAGGAACCCACAATTCCTTCATTTAAAAAAAAAAAAAATTCAAACAAAACTACCAAAAGCCCTTTTTTTGGCAGAAGGAAAAAGTTGTAAAGGCAATGGGAGAGTAGCAGGCAAAGCAAGAGGAAAATCACCAGCTTCTGTATTTCCTATTGCCAGCAGGTAGGGGTGTAATTTTGGAGTTCCTTCCTTTTTAACGGGCTAGGTCGTAACCCTAACATCATTTATGTCTCTTTCTGTATTTATTGCGGTGGCCTGGCCAGATGCATTGCGGAGCTGCTTTCTCTTCCCTCAAACATCAGCCGTGTCCTCGTGGGTGGTGAGATACCAGCCTGTGCTTTTCATGGTCTTTTCCAGGGACGATTCCCGCTGACGCTAATGGGAATTTTGTCCAGGCAGAGCCTGGGATCAGCCTCTTGTAAAAAGAAAATTCCCATGTTTATGATGGGTTGTTCGGGATCAGTGTTCCTCGTACTGACCTACAGCTTGACATAAAAAAATAATTAAATGATCAGGCACCTGCGATGCAAGCCCTTTATAAAGCACTTAATATATATTTATATATATTTCAAAGAGATATATTTTTTTATATATTATAAAGACATTTTAAGTGTAGGGTATTGCAATTACATTGTGCGACAGCCTGCTTTGAAGACCATGTTTTAGATTTCTTGTCCTCAAATCCAATACAAATTCTCATTTTAAATAACAAATTCTTGGATGCTTCTTTATATTCCATTTCTGCAGGAGCATCGTATCTCTACGAGACAACATTTTGGGCTCCGTATGATACACCCCTATGATGTGCTTAAGAGGGAACTGAGAAGATGCATGCAAATAATTAAAAGATGCTCCAAAATGAGGACAATTGCAGACAAATCATGTCTTTTCTCTAGGAGTCTACAATGACTTAGTCACAAAATACCCACATGGGAGGAAAAAAAAAAAAAGGTTTTGATAATGGTTTCTTGAGTCTCTCAAAGATACAGGATGAGCCAAAAACTAGATGTTCTGTTAGGACAACACAAGTGAGGAACGAAGCATCATTTCTCATCGGTAACGATCCAGGTAGAGTAATTAACCACTGGTTGTGGTGGATGCTCTGTCAATAATAATTTTGAAGTGAGGTTTTGGTGGTATTCAGAAGATGAGCTCCAGCTGGTTTAAACCTGTAGGTGATGCAGGGAGTCTTTCTGGTCTGAGTTACTCGGGTGGGTAGTCTAGACAGTAGGAATAGCCCTTCGTACCTGATAATTTATGAATTAGCAGAGCCTGTGGATTAAAACAGATAATTGAAAATTCCTCATTTGTCTAAATGTAGGGTTGGGATTTTTAATAGCTTTTTACAAATATTAAACCCAACAGAAATGCTTTCATCACAGTCTTCCACATGGCTCAGTTCCAGGGAAAACAACCTGCTCGGAATTGAGTAGTGTTTTTTTTTTTTTTTCTCTAAAATATCCAAGCGATGGAAATCGCTTGAGAACTGGAAAGTGGCACTGAAATGAAATTGGGACCCCGACTGATGGTCACAACCTCCAGGATGGGAAATTTCCTTTGAACCTGAAATAAAGGAGTTTCAGGTAAACAAGAAATATAGGATCGGACAGGAACCGACTACCCTGATTTCACAATCCAAATTGCATAAACAGAAGAAAAAAAAAAGTATTAATAGTAAAGTGTAATTTAAAGATTGGATTTTCAAAAGCACATTACCCAAACCTGCACATTCATTTCATCTGGAGGGAAGAATGCGTGCCATCTGATAGCGGTGATTAATCCAAAGGAGGCCCAGACTTGTTCTCCTCATTTAAGAGGAAAAATTACATATTCTGTGAGCCGGTAAAAGCAGCCGTACTGCCCGAGATACCCGTGGGCTGCTGGCTGCGTCTTCTAGGGACTGCAGAAGGTGGCCCACGACTTCCCAAATGTATTATTATTTGTTTTTTCAAAGACATAAAAGTAACTTTGGATCTGAAATATCCAAAGGATAATACAGGCACTTTTTTTTTTTATTATTTCATGATTTTTGGGGGGGTTTGCTGGCATAATTTAACGACATGAAGTTGAACCACCCAACACCACCTATGGAATACAGGAAAAAAAACCCGACCTGAAGCAGAGAGGGTAAGCGCACTGTGATGGATCCCATGCTAACTGTGCCTTCAAGTTCAAAGACAGACACTGGTTTGAGATTAAAGTGTATCAACTACAATGAGCAAAATTAAAAGTGATTTTTTTTTTTTCCATTTGATAGCCCTAGTGATGGTATTTAACTGCGACCGCCCCCAAAGCCTTCAAACACTCAGCCCCCAAATCATAGAGACACAGAAGAGCACTTTACAAAGAATTAAAGGACGAGTTTATAGCCATTGTTTAAAAACATAATTAACACTGTGTTTAAAGCAAAAGTGAGACAATTACCACCTCCTCAAGGCCTTAAGAAACCCGAGCTGCAGACCTCCTGCCAGACTGAGTAATATCAGGGCACCATAAACAGGGTTTGCAGGAACCCTCCCAATTCACAGCCCCAACAGCTATTGTCCTTACGTGCTAAGTATTATTATTATTACTACTCTTACTCTTTGTTTATGGTGATGTGCTAGGAAGTCAGGTTTCTCAAGACCATACTGGCTCCTACAAGGAGTAGCCTCACCTCCAAAGGGTGTCAGTGGGAGTTTAGAGCTTCCCCACCAGCGCTTGGCCCCTTGCAAGGTCCTGCTTAGGGAGGTAGTTTTGTTAGATTGCAGCATGAATTCCAACGTGTGCTTAATTGATAGGACCGGTTACATCAGCCCAATTATAGATTTGACCCATATATACGGCAAGTAAATGCACAGCTGGCCATTTATGCTTGCAAATTCCAGCTTTTCACGTTCCGCTCCAATACCTGAATCCATAAATCCAATGCAAAATTTGAATGGAGAGAGAAAGAAGGGACAGCAAGGTCTCGGCTTCTCGGTTCAAGCTAGACACATCATGACATCTTGTCCTGACACCTCCGGTGAGTCTTAAGGTGAGCCTAAGCGCATCATCTTCCTCTGTCTCACGCCGGCGAGCATGTCAGTTTGCAGGCCAGCAGGTAAGCTAAATTGGCACTGATGTGACAGTTCGTTTAGTTTGGACTAGTTAAACTATTTTGCAACGTATTCATTACAGGAAAATGTAGTAAATTAGATTAAGTAAAGCCAGAAAGCCCTCTTAATTGCTTTGACTTACCGTGAACACAAGACTACTCGGGGTCTCAGAAGCGAGGATGTGTTTTCTACACATCCCAACTATTTCAAGCGCTGCCTCCCTGCGTACAAAATTTTGCTGAAAATACCCCCCCAAAGGCTCTTGCGTAGCACCGGTTGGGACGCAGCCCTGGATAGAAGATGCAAGTCGCGCCACGACTTCAGAGCATCCTTCAGTCGCACAAACGTGAGCCGTGTGGTCAGGGAAATAATGAAATAATAAAACCAGCCATTATTTATTTAATTCTATAACAAATTCGTGACCCACCGGGAAGAGCTGGCCCCACCCGCCACCGCATCCCACAGTACAGAATATATTTCCATACATTCTCCAGAACTGCTGGTTTAATCCCTGTTCCACAAGACCCCTTTTTTTTAACAGGGCCGAACCCCTGCCTCAGTTTACCAGGCTGTAACCTTGCTTACTAACAGGTTCCTCGCCAAGTTGTTACTCCAAGGCTGCTGTCTTGCAGTCCAGAGACGCACAGTTACTCCTCCAAGACTCTCAAAAAGCAGGTACCACACAGCAGAACATATTTTTATTTAGAGTTAACAAGTATACGGCGCGCATCTATCCAAAAACTAAAATGAGAAACACCTAAGAGGGAGGAAATCGTATAACGACGCTAATTTCTCTCTCCCTCCTCCCGAACAAAGAGAAGAAAGTCTGTCATTAGATGACATGGTTTTAAAGGAATGTTGTAAGGTACAGAAATCCCATGCCATTAAACGCACCCCCGAGGGCAGTGTGCGTTTCTGTTCCAGCATCTTCCAAGGCGCTTCATCTCCAGTCTGGGTAGGAAAAACTCAATTAACTCATAGACTCGTTTGACATTGATTGAAGTAATTAATGTCACTATTAATACTTACCTGGCCAGGCCATTTGTAAGGTGGGGTTCACCTTACCTAACTTTGGCCAGAAGAAAGTTAGATTTCTGGTCTACAGTCATCTAGGCCCTTTTCAGGGACTCGGAGGAGATAAATCCCTCCGGAGGGCAATTCCTCTCCCTTCTCCTCGACACCCATGGCAGTGTCCCTCAGAAGGACCCCGCTCTCTCCCAGGAGATGCCCAGGGAGCTGCATGGTCCAGGCGAGACACCAGGCAAGTGACGCACTGCAAATCAGCGAGGTTTAATTTGGGGACCACAGCTTCGCACCCCAACTAATGCTCACAGCCTGGGAGGTCTGCTGTGGCATGGGGAGATGGTGCCACTGCCCAGCTGGGAGCAGCTGTTTCATAGAATCAGAATGGTTTGGGTGGGAAGGGACCTTTCGAGGCCATCCAGTCCAACCCCCTGCAGTGAGCAGGGACATCTTTAACCAGATCAGGTTGCTCACAGCCCCGTCCAACCTGACCTGCAATGTTTCCAGGGATGGGGCCTCCACCACCTCTCTGGGCAACCCCTTCCAGTGCTTCACCACCCTCAGGGTAAAACATTTCTTCCTCATATCCAGCCTAAATCTCCCCTCCTTTAGCTTAAAACCATCCCCCCTTGTCCTGTCACCACAGGCCTTGCTAAAAAGCCTGTCCCCACCTTTCCTCTAGGCCCCCTTGAAGCACTGCAAGGCCGCACTAAGGTCTCCCCGGGGCCTTCTCTTCTCCAGGCTGAACAGCCCCAACTCTCTCAGCCTGGCCTCGGAGCAGAGGGGCTCCAGCCCTCGGAGCATTTCTGTGGCCTCCTCTGGACCCGCTCCAACAGCTCCATGTCTGTCCTGTGCTGAGGACCCCAGAGCTGGACGCAGGGCTGCAGGTGGGGTCTCAGCAGAGCAGAGCAGAGGGGCAGAATCCCCTCCCTCGACCCACTGGCCACAGTCTGGGCTGTTCCTAGCCCATGGCCTGGCCACAGCTCCTGCTGAGCAGCTGCAGGCAGGCAGAAAGCAGCCGTTTCCCCTAAAAAAGTGATGGCATGGCCCCCTTTGATAGAAAGCAAACAATGATATGGCGTTTCACCATGTAGTCCTGCTGAGCCGAGAGCCACTGAGGGCTGGAGGAGGAGGGACGTCCTCTTGCAAAAGCCGTGTCCTGTTGCTGTCTCCCTCTGCGTGGCTGCGAGTCCCAGCAATCCCAACTCTTGATCTCCCTGCCAACTTATTTTCATGCAATGGCAGCAATATTGCAAAAGGTCTGCATTTTTCTTCCTTTCTGGTTCAAGAGTTTTATGGGTAGGAATGGGGGGGGGGGCCCTGAGCGTGTGAAGGTTGAAGGGATCAGGAGAACAAATGGTAGAAATACGATGACAGTCAGCGCTCAAACCCCAGATGCTCTAAATGCCCATGATAGGGACCCGTTCCCTTCTTTATCCAGATTTGGGTGCCCTGGTTTCCTGCCCAGCACCAGTTCTCTGTGCCCCCCCACCTCACGTCTGCCCGTTCCCTCTATACCACCACCATCTCCATTATTTATCTGGGAGATAAATCTTCCAGTCGAACTCAGCTGGCCGGGTGAGCCATCGTGGTGTTACGCTGGCAGGCGTCAGTGGGAGTCCCCAGCCACTTGTCTGCTCCGCAGATGATTACGGAGGCATTTGAAACCCTTTTTGCTTCCCCTTCCCGATTTCTGCTTCCCTTTTCCCGCAGTTAACTGAGTTTCGCTCACTGAGAGCTGAGCTTCCCAAACCCCCCCATCCTTAACATTTAAATTACAGCGTTAGAGGTAGCAAACAGCTCCACATGGCACCGAGAAACGTCCACCTCTCGACCCACAGCCCAGCCTGACGTCGCAAGGAGCAGAGATGAGGCTGAACGCTGCATCCCAGTGACACGGAGGGAGAACAGAAGTAGGCAGAGCAAAATAGCTCGCATCAGCCAGAACACCCAGTGCTTTGTGCTCAGCACTACAGGGTCATTAATAAATATATATCCATATATATAGGGTATAGAAGCATCACGCAGCTGCACTATAACCCTCCATTGTATTGCATGAACTCGTAATATATTATATGAAATAGTCCCCCAATAGCCTCCTTGGGAAATAAATAGCGAAAACATTCAACAAAAAGGTCATTTTTATGAATGAAGCTTCAGAAATAGAAAAGTACTTTTCCATCTTGAGTACAGCGCATTGAAGAAAGCAGACACGTGACTATAAAAGCCGAAATAAATTCCTTTCTAAACACTCAATAACAGCGTAGGGTCACATTTGCACCTCTATATGTCCATATAGAAGTGAAGTGTCCCTCCTTTGTAATTCCCCAACATCTCCTCTTGAGCCAGCGTTTGTAAAGTGATATTTCTATATTTACTTAAGCATCTATTTAAAGAGGAATCCCTCATAATTACTCACCACACAGATAGATGACACTGTTTGGCTGTGTTTATTTAGTTTCTATTAGCGATTGGCAAAAAGTCTACTGTGGCTTCAAAGCAGATATAGATGAATGACCCACCGATCATAAAATAAAGTATGATGATCTTTCCTAGGCCTCATGGGAAATGGTATCTAGAGGGGACACATATCGCTATCTCCTCCTGTCGCTTTGTGATATAATATTAAATCCAGTCACTCTAGTAGGGGTGGCTCAAGAGAAGGTGTCCATGAAGCAACAGCAGTCTGCGGTATGGAATAACAAGGAGAATTCAAGGGAAGCTCTTGGCTTCAAAATGTGAGTTCATTTGTCACTGCAGGTGACACATCTGTCTCCAAGTCCCCTGGCAGCTATGATAGACAAAATATTAGCTACCAGAATATTCATCTCTTAATTGCTGGCTTGCTCTTACCTGCTGGTACGTGGCTCATCCTCTGTGAACCCAAGTGCAGGCCAGCCTTTGCTCATCCAGAGCTTGTTCATGGAGTCATGTGGATAGCACAGACAGAAGAACATCTGGACAGGGATCAAAGGACATATGAAAATGTGCTGGTTGCCATCATGTCTTTCATTGCCCTCAGTAGCTCTGCTCACAGAGTACTTGCAGAGCACCTCCTCCCCTGGTTTCTCTCCCTGCCTGGTCTGCCCCTTTTTATGGCTTGGTCGTTGGTGCAAACACCAGTCAGGTGTGGCTCCAGGTGAATAGTTCTGAATTCATGCCTTTTCAGCAGATTTAGCCCTCCAGGTGAGGATAGGTAGGCCAGTCACTGGTCTTGTCTGTGCTTAGAGGAGTTAGCAGCAGAATGGTACCATTAACCAGATACCCCTTGCTCAGGAAATACATCTCATACTGACTTTAAAACGCTTCCTCTTGTGTAGCTTAAACTGTTCTCCCAAATGGCATGAGCTAGAAGAGCAGGAGGACCTACCTCTGTTGATAATCAAGGTTTACACTACTGGGAGGATATTTTTGCTGATGCATGTTAGCCCTGCCAGAAAACCCCCAAGTCTTATCAACAGGCCGCCTTCTTTTTTTTTTTTTTAATTTCCGTGGTGTTGGTTCATGGCCCTCTCTTGACTTGCCCAGCCACTTGGATGCTAAGCCATTTATGGAGCAGGAACCGCTACCTCTTGAGAATGAAGAAATCCTCCAGGATTGCGAGGGTGCTGACAGTGACAGATAATAAATACCACCCATTGCGGTTTTCTTGTGAATTTTCAAAATATCATGGGTGAGAGGAAAATAACACAGAAATGGAGTTCTTGTACCATAGCCTCGTGCCCTGTGGAACACCGGACAAACCTAGTATGCATGGTCAAAGCAAGAGCCCAATGGGATTCTTTCAAATGAGATGCCAAAATAACCTAAAGTACTTTTAATGTGCCTGGAAACAAAGCTTGTTCCCATGGGAGGTAGAGCATACTCAATTGCTACTGATATCAAGGAGAGCTTGAATGGCCTCAAGTTGCATCAGGGGAGGTTGAGATTGGATATTAGGAAAAATTTCTTTACTGAAAGAGTGGTCAAGCACTGGAACAGGCTGCCCAGAGAGGTGGTGGAGTCCCCATCCCTGGAGCTGTTCAGAAAATGTGTAGATGTGGCACTTTGGGACATGGCATGGTGGTGTTGGGTTGATGGTTAGACTAGATGATCCTAAGGGTCTTTTCCAACCTTAATGATTCTATGATTGAAAGTATTTACAACTTTTCTCAGGGGGACAACGCCTTTAAAGATAGAGCTGTCCCTGCCTGGAAAGTTGGGTTTGGTCTGTGTTACACCACGAGGAGCGCACGGTGGCATCGACCTCATTTTCCTGATGTTGACCTTACTGGCAGATGGGTAACCATGGGCCAGCCATAAATGAAGTGAGCAACGAAGGTGGTAGGTCCTAGGAAGAAGGAGGGGAGAGATGTGTCTACAGTTCCAGTCCCAATGCTCACTGCACGCACAGGACTTGTCCTTACGGGCTTTAATAAAAGAGTAACCCATCAAAAATCTTTTCAGGTAACCGCCTGGTCATATGTGATTGTAGGACATGCACAACGAGCAAACCTTTTCTTAGCTCTCTTCTGCTGGCACGCTGTGGGCGAGCTTGTCTCCTCTTCTGGACAAAGTGACCGCAGGATTTTCTTGGCTCCAGACTCCCAGTCTAGACTGGAGGATTTTTTTCTTTTAAATTGGGAAATAGGCTTCTGTATTTTGCTGGCACCTTCGTTAATTTTACCCCAGATCTGTGGTTTCATACAACTCTGAAGTGTTGTATGCTATTTCCAGATTTATATATATATATACACACACATATATATTTATATATGTATACTATGCTGTCAATCACCATATCTGCTATTCTTTCACCGTAGTCATTAACACGACACCTTGTAGACCCTGGTTTTGCTGAAGACCATTCATCTCCAGTTTGAACTCATTGACTTTAAACAGTTCGATGTTGGATGGATTTGGTCATTTATCCTCGCCTTTCGATACCGCTGCTGTCTGAAGGTTATCAGTGACAGCCATTTCATAATGGCTTTTGGGTCTCTTTCATACCTTCAAAAGGCAGGAAATATTTTTTTTTTACCTATTCAAGAGCCACTCGTCTGCAGGTAAAGACTTTAACAGCTTGTGGGAGCGCTACTTACTGCCAGCAATAATGTGACTGATCTTTCTTGGCACTGAAAAAATGCTTCTTAGAAGTCACATCGTGAAAGGCAAAAATGGAGATATTTTCTTTCACGCATCTACTAAGAACGCTTAATACAGGAAAACAAATGCCTAGCATTGAAAGGGGACCTGTCTGCATTGATTTCTGTGGCAGAATTTAATTGTTCAGGTTTTGGGGGTTTTTTTTGTTGTTGTTGTTTTAAGATTTGGAATAGAAAAGGAACAGCTTGCTCGAGGATTTTCCAATTTAGATGTTTGTGGTAGAAAAAAAAAAACTGTTTAAAGTTAACTTGATTTTTTTTTTTTTTTTTTTTTGGACAGGGGGGTTTAAAAGAAAAAACAAAACTGAAAAAATTGTTTTATG
>VYZW01031750.1:16307-68505 GCA_013401315.1 Balaeniceps rex
TTTTTTTTTTTTTTTTTTTTAGGACAGGAGGATTTAAGAGCAAAAACCAAACTGCATAGATTGTTGTATGACATACATATCCAGATGGTTAGGCTGGCTTATCGTTATTCCGGGATTTGTACGTACTGAGCCCCGGTACACGATTTTGGCATGAATCTCGCTATTTTTGCATTCAGCTTTACCTGACGAACTCTTCCTTGTGTAAGCACTGACAGCTATTTCTCTCGTGCTTCAGGAGCTGTACTGTTTTATCTCAAGGCCATGGTGCCGCCTCACGTGCAGCGTTCCCAACCCAGGCACGCAAAAATAGGCAGAAGCACAGGGTCAAAAGCAGCTGAAGAGAACTGATAGCTGCATTTGATCTGATTTGCCTAAAATAACAGGTTGCTGTTGATAGGATTGGTTCAAAAGAACAAACATAGCAACATATGCGTTCAGTTTTGGGCCCCTCACTACAAGAAGGACATGGAGGTGCTGGAGCGTGTCCAGAGAAGGGCAACGAAGCTGGGGAAGGGTCTGGAGCACAGGTGCTGTGAGGAGCGGCTGAGGGAGCTGGGGTTGTTCAGCCTGGAGAAGAGGAGGCTGAGGGGAGACCTCATCGCCCTCTACAACTGCCTGAGAGGAGGGTGTAGCGAAGGGGGGGGGTCGGTCTCTTCTCCCAAGTAGCAAGTGATAGGACGAGAGGAAATGGCCTCAAGTTGTGTCAAGGGAGGTTTAGATTGGATATTAGGAAAAACTTCTTCACGGAAAGGGTTGTCAAGCACTGGAACAGGCTGCCCAGGAAAGTGGTGGCGTCCCCATCCCTGGAGGTATTTAAAAGCCGGGCAGACGAGGTGCTTAGGGACATGGTTTAGTAGTGGACAGGTACGGTTGGACTCGATGATCTTAGAGGCTTAGAGGTCTTTTCCAACCAAAGGATTCTATGATTCTATGATTCTATATCTGGCTCTGCCTTGCCCGAGATGGTTGTGTCTTTGGGCATCAACAACAAAGTGTTTATTGGGGCACTTCAATGATGTTTCCAAGGTGTTTCGGATCATCTTGCTTGAACCTAGAATTACATTAATGGCTAAGTTCAGTCCATCCCGGGGGAAAAAAAAAATAGCAACAGTGTTATGAAGGATAACTTTAGTAAGATTATTATTTCACATGCACTTGCAAAATATTCAGAGGAAACCATAGCCATAGTCTTCACTGAGCAGAAACATTACACAAGAACGCTTGAATAAGTTTCTCATCTGGCTTTTGGTCTCCCATTGTAGAAGGTTTTGGATTCCGGAGTTGATTTTGTCTGGCAAATGACCTTCCTACACAACAGAAAAACAAATAAATGCCTCCTGTGGGTCAGAAACCTTTTTATGGCTCAGGATGTCTACTTGCCAGACACGGATTATGGACTTTCTCTCAAGAGGAGGTACACAGAGGTGGGAGCACACTGGGATGGGGGCTTTTATCTCAAGGCTGGCTTATGCAGAGCTTCCCAGCACACTTTCCATGAAGGAAAAGGGCTCCTGAAGCCCCATTTGCTGCGGGTAATCCTCTCCTGGAGCTGTGCGACAGATTAGCTGACTTCATGAGCGTCTTTCCAAGCCTCATTTTTCATTTAGTTTCCTAAGAGGAAATGAGACTCCTATTATTTTGGTCCGATGCTCTCATCGGCATGAAAATTACGATGTGAAAATATTTGCTAATAATTTTCTTCTAATTAAAACCAATAAAAAAAGAAATTACTTTTTTTTCTTTTCTTTTTGGGACAGGCAGCCTGGATTTTCTTCCAGTTGCCGATGTGTCCCAACTACTGTCAATAGTTTTGGACGCGATGCCAGAAGAGAGCCTATAACCGGCAAATCACAGCAACGTACTTACTGGCACAGCTTTTCCTAAGAGTTATCCCCCAATGGTTGGTTTATACATTGAAGCTTGGGGATTATCTGTGCATATAAATGTTTATTTTAGCGAGTATAGCTAGGTGATATTTTTAGTCGTAACAGTAGTTAGTAGTCGTTTCATGTGAAAGTCTGTAGTTCATCAGCCTTCGCTGCTGTGTATCTTATCTAGGAAATGTAAGCGTCTGCCGGGGAATATTGCGTACGATGCCGCCTTCATCGCACGGCACTTAATCTACCCACAATTTATTTATTTTAGCAAATAGAGGAAGCAAATAACCTCCGCGTGTCTCACTTCGAGTAACTGCATTAATGCCGTGCGATACAGTATCACTCTGTTTAGGATGCTTTTTAGCCTTCTTTAAAAAAAAAAAAAACAAAACACAAAAGCAAAAATCCACAGCCCTAGGCAATGCAATGACTGAGGCTATCTGGCCTGGCTTATCTGGGTACCAGCCATGGTGGAGGGCAGTAGAAAAGCTCTTCAGCAAGCAAAAAAAATGCCAAAGTCCTTACGAAAACGTCTTCTTCCTAACTACGACCACTGCTTGCTTTATACAGTGAAGCTGGAGAGACGTCCCCACGTAAGTGTTTATTTTTGCTGGTATAATTAGCTGATATTTTACTAGTAATAGTGCTGAGTAATGGTTTCCTTCAAAAAATTGGTTTAAGCTGTGCAGATCTTCTTGGCTTTGTGTGTGTACAATGCCTTGAACTGGTAGGACCCCGATGTACTAAGGCAGTGCTGCTAATTAATTCTTGGCTGCAGAGGTCCTGATAAGAGTAAACAAAGAGTGAAATTAGCTCAGGAGAAGACACAGGAATTCGCAGGCAAACCCACATCCTTCCATGATATCACTGGGAATCCACCCGTACTCCACCCATACGGCCGGCTGAGCCCTGGCTGAAGGCAAGAGAGCTGATTTTTGGGAGGGTGAGTTGTAGATCCTAGAGACTCAGCGTAATTTACAGCCTGTAAGGATTTTATTCCCATACGATTAGCTTGGATAGCAAGATAATTTAGATTTACTCTCACACAGGAGAAGCCAAAAACCTGAGCCCCCACACCCACGCCGGCCATCACCGCACCACCCAGCAAAGCCCCTTAAGGCCCTTGATCGTGTGAGATGGCTGCAAAGACGGCACGAAATGTTGGTCCTGTGCTCTGGCAGAGGTTGCTCTATTGAAAAGCTCCGGGCATGCTTGGGGGAGGATTTTAATAGCAGGCAGGGAGGTGCTGTCAGATGCCTGCTGATAGTAATTCTGGGTTGGGCAGAACACAGGCAGCTGCCTGAAGGATGCTAGAAATGGGGCTGGCTGAAGATGCTTCCCCAAATCCAGCAGAGCTGGTAGCGTGGGCAATGATTCCCCAGGAATGCTGCTACCAGGAAACCTCAGTGCTAAACTGCTGCCAAAAATACAATTTTTTTTCCGAGGGAGGACTGCAGCGAGGAGGTGTCGAGATCCTCGCGGTGCTGGCATGTGTTGCCATGACATTGAAGTAATTGCTGTTACCTTTTTCTCAGTCTTTCAGAATTAAGTGACCAATTTTGCCAACACTCATCTGCAGGAGGAAAGCAATTTTCTGTAATGCAGTAAATAGACACATTATACCTACGCTTTCACAACAGCAGCGAAGGAAGCATTTTTACTGTTCCTACTGTTTGCTAACACCTTGCAGTTTGCGTTAGCAAATTGTGGAGCTGATGGTAGAAAATAACGAAATGCAATCTCAGAATTTTCCCCAAAGGACCGTAAGAAGAGAGTAGGAGAATATAAAGGTGCAAGGTGGTAAAATTACGTCTAGACTGGCTACCCTGAAAACCAAATCCCGTTCCCTCTGGATGGCTGCCTTCGTGTTTGAGTTGCAGCTCTTTGACTTGGCAGACACCGTGGATGTTCAGATTTACCATTTTTTACAACGTTCTTGACCGCGCTCTTGACAGGGCCTCCTAAATACCAAATTGCAGGAGCCAGGCTCCATCTATCACGCGCTCTACCTCAGCAAGGGCTGTGACATAAAAAAGCTCATTCTGGATAATCCAAGGTAAAAAGCAATTAACTAAAAACCAGACTGGATCAGGAAAAACTATAAACTAATAAGGAGACTGAGTGAGCCCTGGCTTAGCGAGCGCAGGGAAACCTGATCTGGTTTAATGAGCATCCTGATGCCTGGCCATCCATCGTTCCTGCAAGGAGTTGGGTGTGACTCGTTGGGTTTGGGTTTAGCTTCAGTACCTTCTCATTACTCTTTCTTTCCTACACCGCTTCCACCAGCTCTTCCTCTCTCTGCTCTCTGGCGAGGTGGGGTAGAGCTTAGCGCGAGGACTCGCTGCAGCCCACGTCTCTCCTTCCACCGGCAACGCTTGCATACTCCGTCCACCTCCCCAGCCGCGCTGTCTCGTAGCGCACCTCGGCGGCAGAGCAGCAGTCACGGTGGCCTTTTGATTTCCATGTGTCGGCCTCTTCGTCATGGGAAGGCGGTCGTGGCATTCCTGTGGGAAACCCTGCCAGATCCAAGGTGGTATCAGATGTTTTGAGACAGTTCCTGCCAGCCACCTTTCTAGGCAGCAGAGCAGATTATCAGTCTGCTAATGAAAGACTTCGGCCCAGTTCTTCCAGTTTGGAAGGGGTCTTTTCAGGGTTTGGCAGGTTTTGTCCATCCCCTTCCTTAGGGAGCAGCTGACATATCTCCTCTCTTGGATTCCCTCTATCTTAAAAA
Organism: Balaeniceps rex; assembly: GCA_013401315.1. Classification (NCBI taxonomy): domain Eukaryota; kingdom Metazoa; phylum Chordata; class Aves; order Pelecaniformes; family Balaenicipitidae; genus Balaeniceps; species Balaeniceps rex. The sequence goes on from VYZW01031750.1 coordinate 20,916, forward strand.
AATCTCTGTGATAACAAAGGGTAAAAGGATTCCTCACCCAGGAACTTTGGCTTTTACTACCTAACAAATAGCGGCAACACCTCCGATTTCTATAGCGCTGTCTAATTTTTCAAAATTTTGGTTGGAGTTCAACATTCACTAAAGGGGAGAGGGGAATACATAGTTCTCCTCCCCATCTCGCAGATAGAGAAATGGAGGTTAAAGAGATTTGACTCGCAGCAAGACCACCCAGCCAGCCTGTGGGGGAGCTGGCAGATGAACAAAGCCCTCCTGATTTATTAGCAAGCATCCATCCTAGAAGATGTTGCTCTTTCCTCCAGCGAAGTGGATGGACCTTTAATAGCACAGTTAATTAGTGCTTTATTTTTCTTTTAATCAGCTCATATTGCGCCCCAAAGACTTTTCATATTTTTCCTTCTAGCACTGGTTAGAGGATATTGGAAAATCTCATTGGCCTTTGACCGCTCCAGACGCCCGACGGACTCAGCGCCGTCCACGCGGTCTTGCTCTGCCTCTGGCACTTTCCACTGCTGACGCACCGTGCAGCCTTCCCGTGTGAAACAGCGAGTCATTTTGCTGAGGCATGTTTTAAAAAAAGGTTTGGATGCGACCGAATGAGCATCTTGAATGTTTCCTTGACACCCTTTCACCTCCGAGGCATCAGAATGACTTTGGAAAGCAACCAGAGCAAACAATCCCCATTTTGTCAGAGAAATGGCAGTCTTGGGTCTCTGCTGGGCGGTATCAGCCCGCCGTGCCTCCACCCTGTTTCCGGACATAAGCCCTTGTCCACTTGCCAACTCCTGAACTAGATTAGTATTTCCACTGCTGCATCTCTAGGGTTCACTCAATTTCTTTGAAACCTGTCCCAGGTATGCAAGATTCTTGAATGTCTTTTGACGATGGCAGGCTTCTCTGCAGAGCACAGCTGGGAATCGCACCCCTTGCACCTCAATGAGAAAAATCCCAACAAAGCAACAGCCACCGTTATTTGTGACATACGGACCTTTGCACAAGATATACCCGTGCGCTCAGAGCCCCCTTCCTGAGAGAAAAGCTGGATGGCTTCTCAGCATGGAATCATAGAATCACAGAATGGTTTGGGTGGGAAGGGACCTTTAGAGGCCATCCAGTCCAACCCCCTGCAGTGAGCAGGGACATCTTTAACCAGATCAGGTTGCTCACAGCCCCGTCCAACCTGACCTGCAATGTTTCCAGGGATGGGGCCTCCACCACCTCTCTGGGCAACCTGTGCCAGGGCTTCTGGTGAAGCCAGAGTTTTTCTCTGGCTATAAGTTTTTCTCTGGCTATAAGTTTTTCTCATCATAAAACATTTCTTCCTTCTATCCAGCCTAAATCTCCCCTCCTTTAGTTTAAACCCATCACCCCTTGTCCTGTCACCANTCCAACAGCTCCATGTCTGTCCTGTGCTGAGGACCCCAGAGCTGGACGCAGGGCTCCAGGTGAGGTCTCCCCAGAGCGGAGCAGAGGGGCAGAATCCCCTCCCTCGCCCTGCTGGCCACGCTGCTGGGGATGCAGCCCAGGACAGGGTTGGCCTTCTGGGCTGCAAGCGCACACTGCTGGCTCATGTCCAGCTTTTCTTCCACCAGTGCCCCCAAGTCCTTCTCCGCAGGGCTGCTCTCAATCCCTTCATCTCCCAGCCTGTATTGATATCGGGGGTTGCCCCGACCCAAGTGCAGGACCTTGCACTTGGCCTTGTTGAACCTCATGAGACTCACACAGGCCCACCTCTCCAGCCTGTCCGGGTCCCTTTGGATGACATCCCGTCCTTCTGGCGTGTCAACTGCACCACTCATCTCCAGAAACCCCAATGTGAGGAGGGTCACTGCTCTGGACCACAAACAAGGAGACAATGGCGACCGGTGCCCTGAGGATAAAGACATCTCTGCTGTAAGGACATCTCTGCCGTTCAGAGCAGCTTGACCAGCACACCAGTCTGCTTTACCAGGTGATAAATTGTAAAGGCATTTTTCAACATAACAATATCAGCGTCAGCGCACAAGAACAGCAGATGGAGCACTAAAACGGACCTCATAATTAGACACCAAAATATTATACACAACTTGTTCTTTTCTAAGAATGGCTGACAAATAAGAGCAGGTCAACCAACGCGCGTTACTAAAACCTGCACAGCCTTTCCCAAGTGTAACGATTGTGACTTAAGAGCAAGAGCAGGGATCTTCATATTTGGTTCATACTGGATCACCCAAAAGACGATGGGTTACTGTTGTCAGCATGGATTTGGACTAAATACCCTATGAATGAGCTGCTGGGTCAGCTCAGCATGCAAAGAAGCAGAAGGAATTTATATGTGACTATATGTGACTGGAGAAGCAGCCCTGTGTTAAAAACACCGAGTCCAGTTCCTTGGGGTAACATTTTGGGTGCCCACAAATACCAACCTGATCTCCCACCAGGTGGGGGTCGGTCTCTACTCCCAAGTAGCAAGCGGTAGGACAAGAGGCAATGGCCTCAAGTTGCACCAGGGGAGGTTTAGATTGGATATTAGGAAAAACTTCTTCATGGAGAGGGTTGTCAAGCACTGGACCAGGCTGCCCAGGGAAGTGGTGGAGTCCCCATCCCTGGAGGTATTTAAAAGCCGGGCAGACGAGGCGCTTAGGGACATGGTTTAGTGGTGGACAGGTAGGGTTGGACTCGATGATCTTAAAGGTCTTTTCCAACCAAATGATTCTATGATTCCCCCAGGTCTGCTTTTGCAGGTTGAGGCCATTTTGATGTCCCCAGAGTTCAAGCAGCCGTGAACTCTCGCTGCCCACGCTCTTCACCAGCGGGGACCTGATGCACAACGATGCGTCAGAGGTGTTGGGTGTAGCTCTGCAGAAGTTGTGATGCACGTGAGGAAGGCCGGCATCGCTCTGACTTGCTCCGAAAATATTTGCCGTGAAACATAGAGGGCTGCTGCAACCAAGATGCATCGAGATGCTACAAGAAAGTCCTCCTTTTCCCAAAATAAAGAGTATTTTAAAGACCAAGTGTAACCCCTCCACCAGTATACGATCATGTATGTGCATAAGGTACCCAGGCAGACAGGAATACAGTCAGGCTGTGCCAGAAATGAGTCCAGGAAAGGTGAATATACGATTCACTCTTTTCTGTTTCATACATCAGCTAATTGGTCTTGCAAACAACGTTTTTATTGATTTGGCACCAGCCTTTTCTTTAATGGGTTTCTGAAAAGTTTTGAGCTCAACCGTTTGTGTTTCGAGTAAATCACTGATGCTTGCAGAGCCCGAGCTCTCGTTGATGCAAGTGGTCTTCAACTCGAGCGAGCAGCTCTGTGGACTTCGGGAAGTCCTCACCTGGGCCAAGGTTCGCGGCGCACGGCCATTATGTTGCATTTGGTACATTAGTATGTGCTTGTAAGTATGAAAAAGCTGAGCATCGCTATCTAATTCATTTTTTGGGGGAAAAGAAGTCTCCACCTATCTATGAAGTGCATCTAATCTAAATAGCAACAGTTTACAGGAACGCCCAGTGCATTACTTCCACGGCTGCTGAGAAACTGGGGGGGCTGTTGGAGTCCTTTTATCGAGAAGGTTTCAAGATAATAGGGCAGCGTCTGATGTAAGGCCTCCAAGCTGATACCCGTGGCTGTTTGTGAAGTCAAAAAAAAATTGCTTTGCACAGTGAAAAATCCCCTAGCCTTCCCGAACATCACAGCATTTGCTGTCCAGGTTCAAAAAAAGAAATGGGAAATACTTTTTAAATTGAAAGCCAGGGAATAAGGCCCATGGTAGGGCTTGTTCTTAAGGGGAAGTTGACTGGCACAGCCTGTATCGTCATTTTTATTGTTGTGGCATAACTCCTCCATCCAGCACCCTCTTCCAGCGTGTGAGTGATTTTATTGCGCTTCCACAGAAGACAAGAATGTCCCTATTGTCCTCATGTGGCTGGTTGTGGTTAAGCAATGAAGACACAGACCCCTTAACCCATGAAAATTCAAACCACTGAGCCCAGTCCACGTACAACGTACGTCACTGGGCTTTCAGAAATGTCAATACACATCTCTGCCGTGGGCTTGTAGCATTTCAATGTACAGCAAAATCAATTTTTAAAGAGCCTGTCAATGTGTTCTTGGTTTTTTTCCTCAACCAGTTGGCTTTGCAAAGGTTAAGTAATACCACTACCTAAAGAATAATTTAACTCTGGTAACCCGTAACTGGAACAGCAAACTCTTCCTCTTGGCTGTCTGCAGAAGCCACCTCCCACCTTCTCCCTCCATCGGTCTCCAGCAAATGAAGGTCTCATGCCCCAGAAAGCCCAGGTTATACCAGAGCTTAGACCTAACAGAATTTACAGACGTGCAAACCGCATCAAATATATTTGTAGATCTGGTGTCGAGGTGCTGTATTTCAGGCACGTCGGATGAACTCACCTTCCCATGCAGACCAAGGATAAAATTAGCTAAACAGGGTCAGGCAATATTCGGAAAACTAGTGATCTGAAAGTGCTGCCTGCTCATTGCTTTCATTTATTGTCCTATTGTGTCACTTAAAGCACTTGCTTGTGATAGCTGGCCCTCTCTTGTCCCACCTGCTCTGCCGTGGTTTAGTCGGTAGCGACGAATAGTCATTGTTGTCCTCTGCTTGGCCCAGGCTGTAGAAGAACGTTTCTCACTGGCAGCTGGGAGAGCTCAGAGCTCACCCTTGCTGGTGGTGGTGAGGATCTTGCAAGAGCTGGGGTGATGCCAGTGCCCAACTGCAACCATCTCTGCTCCAGAAAGAGTGTCCTCGCGCAAACCTCCCTCCACCGGTGGTTTAAATGGTTGGTGGGAAGGGTGATCAGGGTGAGGGACACAGCAGTAACGCGGGGTGTCGGGGAACTGCCTTGCTGCTGACCAAAGGTGCCAGGGTTGGGGTCAAGCTTGCAAGGAGGAGCTGTACGAGGACTGACACAGCCATGGAGCGAACAGTGGCGTTGTTTTACCATGTCTCTAACCTCCAGCTCTTTGCTTCCACCCTGCTGCTGGAGGGCACGGAGCTTGGTGTGGGATGGCTGATGGGGGCAGGCTGAGCCTGGGCTCCTGGACATCACACTAGGATGCGTGCACTCCTCACCTTCCTCAGGACACCATCTCCTGGCATGAACTTTTAATGAGACATATTGCAAATTCCACCTGATAACACACGTTGGGAGTGGCTATCGTGTTGTAGACCACCTCTGGATATCCTGCTGAGCCACAGACCAGAAGCTTAGTTACATTGACTCAGCACTTTTTCGTCAACGTCTTGGGTCCCCTGTTGGCCTCAAATCCTGCCATGGGCAGCAAGACCTGCAGCACCCCATGAAGAGCCTGGTTGCCCTTAGATCTTTGTACAGTCAAAGGAGGGACTCGGCCAGGGTGACACGAGCCACAGCAGGCAGCATCCTCCTGGTACTGCCGGGGACCTGGCATCAAAACGTGTGCTCCGACTGGAGGAGAGCAGATCCGACCTACAAGGGGACCAGTGATGGAAGGATGCCGACGATGCAGCCTGCTCGATACGCCAGCAAAAGATAAACACCCTGTCACCTGCTGATGACCTCTCGCAGAGGAACAGCTCCTCCGACGCTGAAGCACACTTGCAGGCCCTTCAAACACAGGATCACTCGACCCCTGCAATTATCCTTGTTTGGATATAAGAGCACATGGACAGTTGACTGGGGCCAGACAAGTCCCTTCCCCGGGAGGCTTCGGGTTTGAAGGCAACACGAGTGCAACAGCCCCGTTCCCCGACCAACTGGTTTGAATAAGTTACGGGCTAAAAATCTGGAACATTTGTTCTCGTGCATATTAACGGTGATCCCTGGGTGCTGATGTTTATCTAACCAGGCCATTTAAATAATTGGAAGGCATATGCATGAGTTCAAAGCCATCGGCTAAGCTGCGTCGCCTTCTTCTGTCGTTAGTTGTGTCCGTGTCAAGAGAGGCCACCTCCATCAGGTCTTCAGCCTGATGTTTTGTGTTTGGGCAGCTTCAAAGACCTCTGCGAATGGATGCAAGGTGCTGGGCTCAGAAACGCCTCTGCCCCGCAGAAATCAGCAGGAAGGAATTGTATAAAGCTGGTTTCTTCACCCTATTTTTTTTTTTAGAAAAACCAGAATTGCTGTTTCCTTAACAAGCACTGATGGACCACATGCAAATCCCGCCTTCCCTTTTTACCCCCTGAAGCCATGTGGCTGTTGCGATGGTACTGATCATTTAAACATTTCACGCTTCAGACAGGTCCCTGACGGCAAAAAAAAAAAAAAAATTAATTAAAGTAGTTCAGACAGTCTCCCTCGCTCGCTCCTTAGATGCCGGTTTTACAAAGGACATTTGTTTATAAGGCTCAGCTGGATTTTTCTTAAGATGTTCCCTAAGCATTTCAGTTGCCATCTGTGCACCTTTGTTGTCCAAGTGCATTAGCAGAACTTCCCCAGTTCAATCTAAATTGATAACTTTATCCAGTCCCCACTTAATATCACCATAGAGCAGCTGCTCATGGAGTTGTTTAATCTCCATTAGAGCGCTTTGGTTAAAATCCAAGCTTGCATCCATATGAAAGCGTGACACAAGCAAGATGCTCTGCCTCGGCAGGGCTTTCCAGGCCAAGGGTGTCTGAGGCCGTTCGGAGCTGGATATTTAATATTTGCTTGAAAAGCGGGCTGGCTGCGGGTCTCCCTGGAGACCTTGCGTTGCCGATCCTCTTTCCTTGGTGCGGTTTTGCACCCCCAGTTTATTTTTTTTTCCATCTGAAATTCATTTTGTGAGATGCTGAGATGGCCGTGGTGGGGTACGCGGTGCTGAAGCGGGGAAGGAGAGCTGGTGTTTATTCAAGGAAACACGCTCCTATGAAAGCCCTTCTCTTAATCACCCCAAGTGCTTCTGAAGGGATATACGTTACACCTTGTTTTGTCTGCAGGCAATGAGATGTGGATGGTTAGGCTCACTTCAAATGATGTCTGATCGAGAAATGGAATCTAGATTATTTTTAAATCTCCTTATTTTGTGTCTACATCTTCCCATACGTCTATCTCAGCTGACAGCTGGGGTGAAATGCCTGTCAGGGAAGTTCCTCCCCAAGATTTATTACAGGGGAGAGAAATTATTTTCTGGGATAACATTTACGTATGAGAGAAAAGAAGAACTACTTTTCCCATTCATGCCTTGATAACTTTTCATCAAACAAAATAAACCAGACATGAAGTACCAAGCTTGTCTCAGTCCTCTCCCCGTGTGTAACGCTGTTGGGATTCCAGCCAGAAATCCCTCTCTGGTGTGACCCACTGCTTCAGGAGAACGACGACTCCCTGTAACACAGCTGGGTTTTACTTTGTGCTCTGGCCCTACCAAAGACAACAGCAGTTTCATCACTGATCTCGAAGGATTCAAGCTTCCAGCTCCTGTATTTCCATCCACATTAGGTTTTGGCTGGGCTGTTCCTAACGGACCTTAAATTTAAAGGAACTGACTCGATTTCAGCCACCAACTACCATTGTCCCACCTCGAGGAAGTCCGTCCTTACTGAGTGACGTGTCCCATCAGGACAGGACAAGGAAGCAGCTCACGGCTGCAGGATGCTGTCACCCAGCCAAAGCAGTGAGTAACCCAAATTTCCTGTGCCCATGTCCCCTCTGGCCACCAGGAGTGATGAAGGTGGAGCAACCATCATGGACCATGCTCCCTTCTCAGGATGGCGTGGTGGGATGCAATATAATGTAATCCTATATTCTATATAGGGCCAAAAGTTGCACATTCTGGTTGGGATTAATCCCTCCTAATTTTAGCTGCCTAAAAATTAATCCCCAGACTCAAGTGATTGCCCACAACTTAATTACATTCGGGACAAGGCCAGCGCAGACTTGGACATCTGGATCCAGGACCGTGACCTCCGCCAGCGAGGGAAGAGCCGTGCAGCATCCCCGGGCGGTGGGAGCCAGACAGTCTCACGCCTTGCAGAAGCCGCGATCCTCCTGTAAAAGTCGCAGCAGCCTTCCCCACATGCTCGGCTTGCCGAGAGACGGGAGAGCTGCCTGTGAAAACATGATGGTGACCCTGCAGCTTATTTTCTCTGAGGTTCTGAATAACCTGGGAGGCAGAAAAACATGGGGACGTGACCATTATACGGGGGCCTCTTCTCTCGTTAACGTGCGCTTTATTACATCCCCCTTGGCATGCACATCATCACATCTCTCCACATCCCTGCACCTACTGCGGATGCAGAGAGCCCTGAGCACGTGCTGCCGGAGGTAGCGCCGCTCCAGACGTGGCCGTGCTTTCCTGCCTCCTCCACCTCATTTGCAGTGACCAGGCAACATTAAGACATTGTGGTGGGTTAATGGGATCAGGAAAGTTTGGTCCATGCTGTAAAACGTCAGTGTCCCTCCGGCCATCCTGCCTGGGAGCAAGCTCCCTTCCTTGGCACAGCCACCAGCATGTTTGTCCTCAGTTCACCAAGGAGCTCCTCCATACACCCGAAACCTTCTACGCTGATGAAGGCACTCAGTGTTTGCCACCACTGAGTTCATCTGCATCATTGTTATTCATAGAATCACAGAATGGTTTGGGTGGGAAGGGACCTTTAGAGGCCATCCAGTCCAACCCCCTGCAGGGAGCAGGGACATCTTGAACCAGATCAGGTTGCTCACAGCCCCGTCCAACCTGACCTGCAATGTTTCCAGGGATGGGGCCTCCACCACCTCTCTGGGCAACCTGTGCCAGTGCTTCACCACCCTCAGTGGAAAACATTTCTTCCTTCTATCCAGCCTAAATCTGCCCTCCTTTAGTTTAAAACCATCACCCCTTGTCCTGTCACCACAGGCCTTGCTAAAAAGCCTGTCCCCACCTTTCCTCTAGGCCCCCTTGAAGCACTGCAAGGCCGCACTAAGGTCTCCCCGGGGCCTTCTCTTCTCCAGGCTGAACAGCCCCAACTCTCTCAGCCTGGCCTCGTAGCAGAGGGGATCCAGCCCTCGGAGCATTTTTGTGGCCTCCTCTGGACCCGCTCCAACAGCTCCATGTCTGTCCTGTGCTGAGTTATTGCCCACGTCAACCCTGTGACTCGCTGTAATTAACTGGGACCTGATGCTGTGATGGCTGCGAGGGTCCATCATCACTCTGACCCCGGAGCAGCCCCGCAGCCTGATGGAAAGGACCTTCCCCTGTCGCCTCCTCTACGGTTTTGTTGATTGTTTTTTCCGCAACTGACTTCCTGAGTGCATTACCCACATTAAGAGACTTCCCCCCCCAAAACCGCACGCATTACGGCGCCCGGCCCTGCGTCACAGCGCGCCGTGAGAAAGAGCAGGAGCCTGGGGCAATTGGGAAGCCATCCATATGCTCCCGCAGGCTGGGCTCCAAGCATTAATGTTATCAAATTACAGCTAACGGGAGCAGATTAATGCACAGCGTGCCCCACGCCGCTGGAGGAATTACCGTGCCGATCAATGAGGCGCGGAGTGCGCGGCCGCGGGCAGGCCCGGCTCCCCCGAATGCCATGAGCTGGGGTTGTTTGGGGAGAAAAACATGGATACGGATATGGGATCATTGGTATGATTTGAGGGATGCAACAGAAAAATAATGAATATGGAGCGCGGTGCCTTCCGGATGCAGGGAACGGGGCTACCCCACCCCAGGTGGGCAAAATATAATGGAAAAAATATGCCTAAAAAATATTTGCTGTCCCAGTGGTGGCTTTTCACCAAGGATTTAGCATAACACTTGCCAGCACCCTTCATGAAGGGTGAAACACAGGAAAATGAAGCAGCTCAGCTCAGGTGCCCCCCCAGGATGCTGGTGGAGGACCCCATCCGTTATCTTTCTGCTGGGGCACCGGAGGCTGGACCTCGCATGGCAGCAGCCACTGCGGGCAGCGATCGAGCAACAGGCAGAAATTTGAGCTTTGCAACGAGAAATTCTGGGGTGACTCAAAAAAACCCCAGAAAACTAACGTCCCCAGCTAGCCAGGCACCATCGCGTTGGGCTTTCTGTACGTCAGGGCATGAGATTTGATTGTTCAAAGGTAATGAGAGGACGTTTGCTTCGCTTGCAGCGAGCATTTGTCAGGCTTAAGGGCATTGCTCAAGGGGAGTGTTGACAACAAAAATAAGATTATTCAGCATTTCTGTGGCATTTTACATTTTCAAGATGCCTTTCAGGCACTAACCAGACATTAAACATGAGCTCATCTTTTGTTATAGCTCCTCTGCAGCCGTTAGATGGGATTAGGACTCAACTTGGGTGGATACTGCAAAAAAAAAAAAAAAGAATCAAAAATATTCAAGTGCTCGTAACGAATTTAAAAGGGCCCGTACCATGGTCCACGTGTTATGAACAATAACTTCACATCGGGCTTGTAAGAACATCCTGGGCAACGTTGAGTCAATGCAATTCAAAACTAGTCAAAGCGGTGGCAAAATCGGGAATGTGAAGAGCCCAATGGCCAAACCCAAATGCCCGCACCTCACTTGAGCATCACGTTGCCCCACGCGGACTTTGGGACCTGTCTTTGATGCAGGATGGACTGTGACCACTCAGGATGGACTGTGACCACTGCTGTTGCCCAGCGTTGGGCCCCAGCAGAGGGGAGAGTGGTCCAGCGTCTCGGTGGAGATGGCTGAGTCTCCTGGGTGGTCTGCGATAAATCCCCAAAATCTTGGTTCGCCATCTGCAAAGTGTGGATGAAAGCACTTCCACAACACGCAGGGATGCCGGAAAACGCTCATACTCAATAATAAGGATTATATACAGACCCTAGCTAATGAGTGACGAGGTTAATTGCCACCTCTTTGGCTGAAGATTATTTTTTGGTGTCAGCAGCACCCATTGGTGATCCTGGAGGGGACGGCTGCAGGGTGGCCACTCTACAGGGTAGCTTTCCCATGAGATGGGGTTTGTTCATGGGAATTGTCCGGTTTCAGCGTCTCCCTGGACGACGTGCCAGCCCGGATGCGCCCCAAGCATCCCCAATAGGGAGGGGGAGGTTGTTCTCTCCCAGCAGCCCTGGGAAGGTTCTCAGCAGCTTTGGGAAGCCGCCGTTTCCTTTGATGACTAATGGTTCAAGGAACCTCGCTTTTGGGTTCAGTGTTTTCAAAACAGAAGAAGTCAAAGCCCATTAGTAACTTCCCCGAGCCAGAGCACAACTCTGCATTGCCACACAGCTAACCACAGAAGGGCTTTGTAAGGCAGGAGCCGGCGTCGCCGAGGGTGAAGCAACTCGCCTGGCGTGACATGGGATGTTGGTGGTGGCGCTGGGAGCTGACTCAGGAGATCTGAGTATGGAGTCCAGTCCCTTAACCGCAGTCCTCTCCTTCCTCTGACTCTTCCCGCAGCATGGCTCCAAGGGATGCTCAGGGCAGACGCTCTGGGAAGCAGAGTAGCACTGAGCTACTCCTGGTGACCTTGACCACAGAAACGATGGTCGGCACTGATCCCAAGGAGAGCAGGGGATGGGGCTCCTCAGCACCACAGGGCTGCTCGAGGTCTTCAGACCTACAGCAGACCTTGCTCAGGGGTTAGGGCATCACTTCCAAGTGGGTTACGTTGACCAGCATGGTCCCCCATGTGCAGTTACGTGCACTCCAGCACACATCGCTCCATGGCCCTGCTTGGCTGGACGATGCTGGTCCCCCCGGTGCCAGCGATGAAGCGGATGGAGGGGAGCGGGAGAGCTGCGTACTCGATAATTCCCAGCCAGAAGATTGCCAAGAGGAAATGCACTTCCCGTAAAGTAGGCGCTGTTACCGACTTGTTTGCTGGAATTGCTTGAGTGGTAATTATGCTCCCTTAATATTGACATATTTAAATAGTTTCCAAGCATAATAAGACTCCTGCCCCGCTCCCCCCCTTTTCCAAATTTCTGTGGTGAGCTTTCACTTTGAACAACGGATTATCTGGAGGGGCGTGACTTGCCCACGTCTTCTTTGTTGTACAGCACGTCCAGATTTTTTGCTCTGGCGCGCGGTGCATTCGGATGTGCTGAGTGTTCGATGGTGTGCTGCCCCGTAAAGGAGCTACGGGCATCCGTCATGCAGAAAAAATACGTATGTATCTCCATCGTGCTGCTTCATGTGGGAGTCTGCTGGTCATGACCCCCAGCTCACGCCTTGATCCTGACGGGGTAACGCACAGCGGCGTCAGCATCAGTCCCACAACATTTGTCTTTCATTCGTTGTCAGAAGTCCCGAGACGCTCTGTCCCGAGCGCGGCGGCCAAAAAAGACCATTCCCTTCTTATCTTGTTTTGTGCGTGGGCCACTCTCACGAATGCTGCAAAAGGGTTTTTTTTTTTCCCCCAGAAAAAACATCTCACGCCAAACACGTGGTAGGAATCTGGGTTACTTAAAGCCCCGAGCAGCCCCCTGGTTTCCTCCATCTGCGGGATGTCCCATGCGTGAATTTATCTTGGTGGATGCAGACCCCCAACTTCGGTACCTTTTCCCCCCCAAAATAAATTCCCTTTTCTCCTACGCTGCATTGCTGCAGTTGTTGGCCCCTGTATCCATCTGAGCATCCATCCAGAGAAATGTCCAGGCATGACTTACAGAGGCTCCTGCTCTTCCCAGTCCCAGGCTGCCTCTGGGAGGACTGGTCTTTGCAAACATCTCCTTGGGTTTTCCTCTCCACCCCAAGATGGGGTTTTTCTATCACAAGTGCTGTTTGACCCCAGAGGTAACCCCTCTTTGACTTCTTCTGCTCCACGCCCGGGGTTGTGGTACCCATGCGCTGCAGGCTGGATGCCCCGTGGGGCAGCTCTCTGAGGGACAGCGGTGGTGGTAAGGGACCTGTGACCCTTTCCACCGGGCAGGACAGAGACAGGGACCTTGTAGAGCATCTCCCCTTCTCCAAGAGGCTGCGGCTGTGCAGGCATGTATCCAAGGGCATGTATCACTTAAGCCAAGCATCATGTTGGCCAATTTGCTCCGTTGCCTTGGGGCTAAAGGAAAGAAGAGTTTCTCACCCTTGTTTGGTGAAAGGCAAAACAGGAAAATCTCTCACGCAGGCCACAAACCACCACGGCAAAGCTGGGCTGGAAAATGAGTGATTTCCCTGGGAATCTCTGTAAAGGATGGAGGAGAGCCTGCTCTTTCTCCCAGGGCTCTGGTGGGGTTGCAGTTGCTGGCACAAAAGGATGTGTGTGCATATTTTAATCTACGTCGGAAGGATGAGAAAGCAAAGAGAAAGCCAGCAGAATGCCAAGGAGGTACACCAGAAAGGGAGCTGGGGAGATGCGACGCGAAGCGAGGGAGCGGGGAGGCACACGGGGTGTGCAGGAGTGGCTCCAGGCAGGCTCGGGCTTGGGCTCAAAGCTGTTGCAGCCTACTTGGTCCTGCGGTGTTCAGGGAAATGGGACTTTACGCACTTCCCTGATTAATACACAGAATTGCATCAAAGAAATACCTGGCTGTCATCATCAGCGTATCCTCCCAGCGAAAACGATCTTGGCAAGACCTTGAGCAGGCCCAGTGTCTCAGGCCAAGAGCCAACAATACGTTCGGTACAAGTTTCTTCACCTCCCCGGCTTTCATCATCTCCCACGCTCACCCCACCAACGCGCCATCCCAAAGGTTACCGTCGAGGTAGGAGAAAGCTAGTAGGTGAAGATACTCTTGAAACTTGAACGGGCGGAGTTGCAAAGGCATCATTAAAAATCCTACCCCCTATCCACCTGTCCTAAGCCCAACCCCTTCGTATCTGGTCTTCTCCTGGGAGTGCAGGGTTCCAAATCCTCTTCTGAGTCTCTTAAATCAAGAGGATTCACTGGGCAACTTCTGGTCCTTATGGTCCATGATGGGGGATGGAGGCACTGCTAGGATTGCTTGGCCACATTTCCCAACTTCATGAGTCCCAGATCCAAGCCCCAGACCATGGAGAGCTGAAGAAAAAGCCCTGGGTCCACCAGCCATTGCCAGCAGATCTCTGCAGGCCATGATTTGGGATGTTTCAGAGATGCTCTCCATCCTACTCTACATTTTTTGGGGGGTAAGGTAGGGTAAGGGTCTGCGATGGCACAAACGGCTGCTGCCTTTGCTGATAGCTGCTGCTGGGGCACACCAGAGAGGTGAAAATAAGGACTTCCCAAGGACCAGGTCCTACATTGTTTTGACCTGAAGATGACTGTCAGCCCTCAAAGCTTATCAGAGCCAGTCGTGATGCTGAAATACATCAGTTCAACCAGGGTTTTTGCCCTCCGTTGGCTGCAGAGCAGCCCAAGGCCATGGGGTTTCAGGTCTGGGTTGGAGGGAAGGCTCCGGGACTCGATGCCGAGGGCTGGGGGATAAGCTGCCATGCCAGCCCCGGCGCGAGGAGCGGGGAAGGAGGGGATTTCTTCCTTGCTCTTAATTTCAGTGGGAGCAGAGGGTTATACAACAGCGAGGCAGATGGAAATGTCACAACAGCGAGCTTGGCAGCTGCACAAACACAACTAATCTGCCCTCGTTTAATGCTCGTAGCCACAACATAAACATACGCGCCGCACAAGGTAATAGAGGAGGTAAATCCGTCATCGGCAGCCTCATTACACGGGGTGTGCTGCCTCGCCACCCGCAGCTCCCGCTCCTCAGCACCCTTCTGCCACCCTCCCGAAGCCCCAGCGTGGTGGCCAGCTTGGCTGGGATGGCCGAAACCAGCCTGGGAAAAGCTTGGCATCCCCTAAAAGTCCTGCCCCAAACGCAGCTGAGATGCTACCTGTAGTGCTACTCACCCGTCGCCTCTATGTATGTAGTATGCTACAGGGCACCCACCCAAACCCAACCGGCGGTGTTGCCTCCACTCATGGCCCTTCAACAGTGTGGTACCATGAAAGGGAGTCATTTTGCAGGTAACGATAGAATAATAAATAATAATGATGTGCCATTTTGACATATATATACACGTATATACATATACATCCTAGCTGCCTGTCTAGGCTCGGTCCCTTCCCAATCACTGTATTTTCTTCCTAATTATTAGCTCCTTGGGTCAGGACCATGGTTTCTGGTTTATTCTCTAGCACTGTTCCTCCGTGTGCTCACTGGACTTTCATTTGGCTGCACAGAGTCAGTGACAAAAAGCAGGAAGGTATTGCCTGAAAATGGCTGTTTCTTCCCCAAATAGTCAAGAAGGGCCTCTGCCATCTGTCCCCAGTACACACCAGTGGGGAAGTTGGTACCCTCAAATGTGGCATCAACCCATCCGTCCCCATGCTCCAGCCTCCTACCTTCTTCTCTGCTGCGGGGAGCCACGGGCCAAACTCTGCCCCCTTTCTTCCCTGGTAAAGGGTCACTTTTCAGGAGAGCATCATCTCCATCCTCTCAAGGCCAAAGGCCACTCTTGGTCCTGGTGGCCACGGTGACCTGGACATGGGCCCCTTGGTCTTGCTGCTGACGTGTGTTGGTGTGGCTCTGGTACACCTAAATGGACAGAGAAACACAACGCCGTGATGAGCGAAAGAGGTGCTACTGGCAAACATCTTCTGGGTCTATGTTAGGGATGGACATGCTGCAAATCCACCTCCTGACCAGACTAGCTGCTCCACCAGAAACACCTTCCAGTCCAAAACTGGCCAGACTCAAACAGCTGGGAGTACATTTATTAAACTCAACTTCTTTGGTCCTACAGCAATGGCTCTGTAAGATGTGCAAGTGGCCTCTGAAACTGCTAACGTGTCCTCCAGGAAACCGAAGCAAGAAAGAAAGACGACGAAAGAAAGAAAAGAGGCAATCCTGCCTCGTCTGGCGCTGGCGATGCTCGTGTTCCTCTGGGACCGCTGCGGATGCGGGGTTTTATGAGCTCCTCCCATGCCACCTTCATCAGGAGCTGCCCCTTTCCCGGCCCAAATGTGCTCTGTCAGGAAGGAGGAGAAGCCAAGCGAGGAGATAAAGGCAGCCTGAAGTTTATGGCTATTGTTTAGGTCAATAATGTATTGATTACTTATTTTGTGGGCTAAAAGGTTGACCTTTTAAAGGGCAATTGGCGCCTGCGAAATTTGATTTAGGAGAAAGAAAAGAATTTAAATTTAATTTTCACTTCGTGTTTCAGTTGGGAGAAACTTGCAAGACTGCAGACGCCAAAGCTGCTTTTTCCTGGGGGGAGGTTGAGGGTTTTTTTTTCTGGAGCCATCACAGAGAGCTTCGTTTCAGGGTGAAAATGGCTCCGTTGCTTCTCTCCGCTCCACTGCTCAGCACTGCAGAGACATGGACGAGACACACGGCACTAAGCAGAAGATTTCATCTGAAGCTCGGCCAAGTAAATATACTGGATACCGAATATCCCGTATCGAGGAACGAAGGTGGGTTTTCCTCCCTGTAGGAACAGCCTGAGCAACAAAACAACGCGCAAGGCTGTATTAGGAAAA
The DNA here is from genome assembly GCA_013401315.1 of Balaeniceps rex. Classification (NCBI taxonomy): domain Eukaryota; kingdom Metazoa; phylum Chordata; class Aves; order Pelecaniformes; family Balaenicipitidae; genus Balaeniceps; species Balaeniceps rex. The sequence goes on from VYZW01031750.1 coordinate 37,249, forward strand.
ACCCCACGTTTTTAGGCAATTCCCGGTGACCAATTCTTTCCCCACCATTTATTCCCCACTTCCCCAGCGGGGTGCCTTCGCCACCCTGGCACCCCGGGCTGCCGTCCCAGGGGCAGCCCCTCTTTCCCCACTGGTTTTGCTAACCCAGACCCCGTCTGAAGAGGCCACCGGTGGTCCTCAAGCACCTGGTTTGGAAGAGGCTTTGAATTTCCAGATCCAGTTTTGTCCCTGGATGGTTTATTCCTATTATTCCCTGGCTGATACAGTCCTTAAATAGGGACAGCCAGCTCTGATGGGGCTGAGCGCCCCAGGTCCCCTGTACCCCGAGCACCCGCGCTGGGCAGGATTTGTGGGGGGGGGCACTGCAGACTGGGATGCGGGAGCTGTGCCGGGAGAGGGGACAGTCCCTGACAATGGCTTCAGGGACAAAAATAGAAGCAGCAGGGCGAGGACATCTGTTCCTAGTTTAAATTGCCAGTTTTTAATAAGCTGTCGTACTCTTTGAAAAGCATTCGTTTCGTCATTTCATAAATAGGAGGAGGGGCCGGGATAGAATCATCGGGGACGTCACCGAGTTTGTCACCGCTTTGTAGCTCCTCTCCAGATACTCAAAGACCTCCAATTTTCTCCCGGTGCCGTTGGATTTAGAGTTTTCAGCAGCACAAAGCGACTATAAGGAAGACCGAAGTCTGCCATTTAGTTTGCCAAGGCAGCTGGCAAAAACTTTACGTACAGCTGAACATTTCATCGCGTCTGCCAAGACATGTTCATTTTGGATTAATTTTAAGACAGTTTTTAAAGTGATGATGAAGGATTATGCTGTGCGCTTCAGCAGCATTAAAAAAGAAAAAAAAAACCACCAAAAACCCCTCTCTTCTTTAAATCTTTCATTCAAATTGTCCCAGTTTGGCAGCTCAGCGGTGTATTTGATTTGTGATTTGGAGGGATTCACCGATAGTGACATTTTCATTTATCTGAGTACATGTAAGTGCTGGCACAATCCGTGGGTGGTAGCAGCGCCTTCGATATTAAACATGGCTACTTGAAGTAATTCATGTGCAAGAAGGCAGCAGAGCCCTAACGTACGAAAAGCATCCATCCGGCAATAACCTGGCATCCACGATTAAATGCTTACAAGCTTTTCATGCTGCAATCTCAGCTGGAGCCTTGCAGTTCAGGGTTAACGACTCTCAAAGAGCAACGTATGTACAACAGTGTTACTCCAGAGTGGTCCGAGGTCTTCCCCATGGAGTGGTCCCAGGTCTTCCCCATGGAGTGGTCCCAGGTCTTCCCAGTGAAGGGATGCCAAAATCTGTAGTCAGGGTCATGCAAAGGAGGGATGTAGCTCACGTGTTGCTGCTTTTGAGACCCCAGCTCATGCAATCACGCAGCCATTTCCATGATTACCTCAAATCCTTGCCTCCGCGGCCCATAGCACCTCCGTACTCTGCTCCTAATGAGTCGTCGTACCCGAAGTCAGGGCAGGAAGTACGGCTCGGCTGTGCCAGTCAACCCAGCTTGTAAGAGTTGCCCTTTTGTCTTTGAAATATCCATATCTTCTGATAACAGAACTGTTATCAGCGTAACGAATGACGCCGGTGACGTGCGTTGATGTCTCATGCACAAGGAGGACCGCCCCGGGGCACTCGGGCAGCGTCTGGGTGATGCCACAGCAGCCTGGGGACGTCCTGCCAACACAGGCTCCTTCCCTGAAAGGGAAAAACCAGGTAAACTCCCCACTTCCATGATCCTTTCCCTTGAACCCACCCGCATGCTGCTGCCCCCAGAGCGCTGCTGCTGAATCTGAACGTCACGAACGAGCTGCGCAAAGGCACCACGAATGAGTAATTCTGAGAGTTAACAGTCAGCCTTCTAGCCAAGCCCAACATAATTGCCAAGCCCCATCCAGCATAACCCAGACAACCAACCTTGTGACACCCGGGACATCCTTCTCCGCGGAATTTAGTCTCAAGGGACATCTGCACCATACTGAGAGCTCACGGCCACCACGGCTTCTGCTAGAAGATGCCCAGGAGCTGATGTTTCATCGTCCAGACGCTTAGGAGGCCCTGAGCAAATTTGCGGCTAAGAGCTCTTTGGCAGTAAACCCAACTGGCTGCCCCCGACCAGCTCTTAATGGTCAAGATGGAGCAGCAGGGATGGATGCAGCAGATGGATCTAGAGGCCATCTCTGGTGGAGCTGAGGAGAACATCGCTCCTGTCTACCCAGCTGACTGCAGCTTGCCAAGGGAGCGGATATTTTCCTCCCCTTTACGTGACAAATGACATTTGACTGCCAGAAATATTAAAAATGATTGGGTCTCTGTCATGCTGCTGAAGACAATTTTAAGGATTATTATTGCGTAGTTAAAGAGAGAAGGGCCCTCTTGGAGCCTTTTGGGTGTGGGTATGTGCTTGATACAGAATTTAACCCAATAATATTGGCTGGAGAAACCTCAAAGATAAAAACCTTCACGCAACTTTCAGTAACAGCGAAAGCTCCCCAAACTGAACAGTTATTGTAGCAAGATTAGCGCCCTGATCCGGATCTTAGCACCCCGATCTGGGCTCGGGGAGGAGGGGGAGAGACCACAACTACGAACAGGAACGTACCGAGTAAACATTTCCTTCCTCTGAATCTGATAACTCCATCGAGGCTGTTGTGTGTCGTTATCAGACGCACAGCTGCTACCAAACACTGCCAGTTGTGAGTTGGTAGAGGCTGTTGTAACAGATAATAATTATTATAATAACCCCCCAAAAAAACCCCAAATTAACAACAAACCGAACACAAAAGCAGCTGGGACCCTGAATTTCACAGTATTACGGGTACCAATGGTACCAATTTTTAAAGGTAGCTAGGTAAGGTGGCGAAGGCCCTGCTGATGGGTGAAGACTGGAAAGGGTTAACAGCGGTCGGTGCGATCGTGCAGAAGACACCTGGTCTTCAAGCACAGAAGCCAGGGTTTTCGCAGACCGAGCCCTTACGACTAACTGTAAGATGGCATTTGACCTTTAGTTGGCTGAATTAGACAACGCACACAAGAATAAACCCGAGCCGCCCAGTAGGAGAGGTTGTACAAAAAGCTTTGGAGTTTCCAAAGAATTGAGGGGGTGTTGTTTGCTTCTTCCTTTCCTGTTTAACTGGTAGATCAACAATCTAGCAGGCACATAGAAAACAGTTTGGGTTTTTTTTCCTGTAACTTGCCTAATACTCTTCGGTTTTAGGCTAGTACGGTCAAGAAATGCCATGAAATCTGGAAGGGTTTTGGACTGCTGTTGCCAAAGTGAATGATGCCTGGCTCATTTGTAGCTTCCAGCCCACCACCTCGTTTTCATAGCGAGATCAGAGTTTCTCTCAATTAACCGAGGAAGGACAATTTCTCCCTCATCAGGGACACGTGCATCAGGCTTCACATGCACAACCTCTGCTTCGCTAACAACTTGCACAGCAACTTGGTCTCCTGCCCGTTCTCCCGAAAGCTTCAAACCCAGAGGAGATTCATGGAAGGGATGGTCCTCCGAGTGAGGACAGAGCAGACCTCCCTTCTCCTCCCCAACCCTGACGCAATGGATTTCTGTCTCTAACGCTACTCAAGTAGCCTAAGCAGACGGTGTCACTAGTGATCAGTACTCAGAGCAACAACACGGGCACATTAAGGCTAAGATCCCAGTACGACACCCAACCCAACCCCCAAAAACCAGGGAGACACCATCTGCCTAAATGGTGCAGCCAGAACAACAGGGAAGAGCAACTGAGGGTGCAGAAACACATCACGTCTGGTCCGGGCTGAAGGGGACAGTCCCGTCCCTCCTCCGCTCCACCCTACGACTGCACGTTCCCAGTGCCTCCTCCAGGCTGTACCTGTTGCGACTGTAGAAGTTGAGTTGGCAAGAGCCCTCCGTCAGGTGGGGTTCAACATGACGTGTTCCTTCTTTCACCAGGCACAGATTTAAACAACCGTCTACTTAATACAACAAATAAAATAATATTCTTTTTGTTGCACGTCACGGAGAACGTTATAAAACCGCACGCACGTTAGGCCTGATGACCACACCGAGACCCGCCGGCCAAGCGTCACCACGCGGCAGCTATCACGTAAAACAAATACAACTACAGCCTGTATTTACTGTTTTAAATTCTTATTTTTTTTTTATTATGCGTAATAAATCTTTCACACAAAGTAATGAAAAGGATCCCTAAGGTGATACTTAACAGATCTGAAGGAAAACAGAGTATTTGCGACCGTGCCAGACTGCAGACTTCAGGACACTGCCAGACCCACATAATGCTCAAACTCTTGGAAGAGCCAATGGGGCTAGCATGGATTTCAGCATAAATCTTGGTCTGGCTCTGCTGTTTCGGCTTTGGATTGTAACTCCAGCTGTTCCAAACCAGCTGGGCCCTGGGAGCATTGCATATTAATTAAATGCACACAGAAATTATGCAATCGGAACAAACCTGTTCCTTCTGTGCTTCAATTCAATGTCATCACAAGAAGAGGACAGTGAGAAATAATTTACTGTGCGACTCCTGCATCGATTCAGCAGCTGGTTTGACCTATTCTATCAGACTGCTGCGTTATGTACCCTTCTCTTTATAAAAAGCCCTTTCAAAGAAAAATCAGGTTCTCTCCAGTTTGACACCCGGCTGATAAGCATCCGCTCTGGCTGAGCCCTCTTTCATGAAGCTCTCCACTTCTGCTGAAGGTAGCGGGGTGGAGGGTGCTCACCTCGGGGCGGGTTCAAGTGCTCTTGGGTGGTTAAGACAGATGAAAACAGAGCCATCGCAGCAGCTTCAGAATCCATGGTTTAAAAGTGCATCTTCAGACTGACCTTTCCAAAGGCTGGGCAGCCCTGCTGACTCACAAATGCTCTCAGTCTTTTAATAAAGACAAAATTACAAATCGCTACAATAACCAAGAAGAGTCATTCCCCTTTGCCGTTTGCTCAAAGACAAAAAAAATAAATCCCATAAATCCAAAACACAGCATAGACTTATGTGCAGCTCAGTCACGGTTCATTCATTTCTCATATTTTCCTAAGAAAAAAAACACATCTCCAGTTTTACTATTGCCTTTTCTCAAAAGCTTCTGCCGTTTTAAAGTCCTAAATGCTCCTGGGCTGTATATGTTGTTTCGTAGCTATAGTTAAATAAATTTGGAAAGCATCTTTTTTTTTTTTTTTAAAGCCAGCATTTCCATTTGTGTAGGACTCAAACGGACTTCCACCTCTAAATAAGCCGATAAAAGCAAAAGTACAATCCTAGCGCATCCTTCAGGGAAATAAAAGGGCGCAAGAAATTCTATTTAAAGCCACTCCAAGGACTGTCTGAAAGCAAACGCACCCAATTCTTCAGGTCAGCAACCAGAACATGCTGGAACAGGCAGTGAATACAAGGGGTTGCCATGTATGTTTAGGAATTAATTCCTTGGTATTTATGTTCCGGCATGCAATGCCCCGGTGACAGCTCTCCACGCAGCAGCGTATGGGATTCGAGTGTTTGCATGCATGCGCAACGGGCACCGGCAGGAGCCTCCCCCGAGAAGAAACGATCCTCGTTCTGAAAAATGAGATCTTCTTTCAAAATCAGGTCAAGCCATTTCTTTTGTTCTTCCAACTGCAGAAACAGGTATATCAGGAAAGGAGACTTTAAAACAACAAAAAAGAGAAGTATTCTACATTCAGGTAAATTTATACTTCTGCCATAAAACCTTTAATAGCAAACAGGGGACTCTCAACACAGAATGTTGCCAAGGATCCCCACGACACACCGTCACCATTACACACAGTTTTACAGGACATTGGTCTATTTTACAATCTTATAACTATTTTCTTTGGAGATTTCCCCACCCCCCCCCACCTTCAATTTCCAAGAACAACTTTTGCACAGAAGCACAGTAAAACAAGTCTATAAGGGACCTGACCCTGAAAGCTGGTGTTTCTAGCCTTCTATAGAGTATCTGCCAGTCAAACAACAACAACAAAAGACTTGCTACTGAAAATCCTCCCACAAACATTTTGAGATCTAAATCAAGTGTTTTGAATCTGCCTGGGAGCTAATCTGATTAATATGCTGCTTGCTTAGTTCACTCGGGTGACAGCGTAGACACCAATTTAATGACTGCAGCCTTGACAGTGCCACCGAAATGAAGGGCTGTGAGTGAAAGCACGGGATTAGGTAACGAGCAACCCACGGCAGAATCCAACAGACCATAGAAAGCTTGACCCAACGAAGCTGCCTCGCTTGAAAGAAATGAAAATACAAACGCTGCTTCCAAATCAAAGTCCGCAATCTCTTTCATTTACCCCGTTAAGTTAAAAGAACAATCAGGTTTGTGGTTGGTAGTAACATCATACCCCGTATGTAAGGCCTCATTTTCATCAAACAAGCTCTAGGTTATAGGACTATAAATACAAGGTTGCCTACAAGCCATCAGTTCCTCACACCACAGTCTGTTGCCAGCGTGTCGGTGGCAATCTGCTTCCAAAACATCGACGTTGGACTGTACGTTAGCGGCAAGCTTCATTCTCCATAAGCTTTGGGGTCCGAGGGTGGAAGGGGTCACGTATTAACACGCGGTGCAGTTTTGTTTTCTATAAGAAGTCGGAGTTGAGTTGGCTTGGCTGGGGCATCTCCTTCAGCCAGAGTCCATAGTGAAGAGCTGGATGTCATGCGGGTTCCAGTACAGGGCCACGGCGGAGTTGTAGACCAAGGACCAAACGTAGGGGATGAAGAACTCCTCAGGCTGCTCCTCCTCCACGTACTTGAACTTCAGCTCGGGGAACTTCTGCAACAAGAAACCAAAGTCTGCTGAGGGAAGGTTGGCATGTCTGTCTGCAAACACGCAGCCCACGTAAACACTGAAGAAAGGAGTCAGGGGGAAAAAATAATGGAAGGAACTGAACCATTAGACCTGAAGGAAAACACTTATGGGATAAAGAGATCATTTATAATTTCTTCTTTGAACTGAATGCTACCTTGGCATATTGTATTCAACCCTTTTACCGTTGGTCACGCTCAATTTGCCCGTTAACAAAGACTAAACGTGTGAATCCTTTACATAACACAAAGGTCTTAAGGAAAACCGTCATTTTTAGCAGCCCCACAAAAGCCGCCTTGCTTGTGCACGTACAGACCCGTTCACTGCAGTTTTCCCTAAGAAACACTTTTCTATTAATCATACTCAGCTCCTTAGCAGGAGAATCCTTTGGAAAGGTCACAGGAATAAACAGTCTATGATACGTTTTCAGGAACCCAGTGTTACGGCAAACTGACTTTTTCTCTCTAATTCTCAAAGAATTTATGTACATACAAGTTTTCAGGAGAAAAATGCTCTTCCTCCAGGAAGCATGGTGGGAAGCCTGGCTCCATGGGTGGGTTCCTGGAGGCCACTTTCAGTTTTGCTACAGGTTCCTCTACAGTTTTGGGTAGGTCATTGCCTCCCTGCCTTGGATTTGCCGTTGCGGAGGAGCACACAGAATGACTCTAATGGCATCGCTGTGGCAATTAACCCTGCAAGCTCCTCAACTGCAACGTGTCACACGTCTATCCCACCTCAGCCTCTAAGGCTGCAATCACAGGACCTGTGCACGTAGACCTTATTGCCCATCCACGCAGACACCTCCCCCTCCTGGAAAATACAGGCTAGACAATATTGTTTCCACAAAAGCCCTGTTCTTCAGTACCAGCTTTAAGCAAAGCACTTCCAGGATTAAGACACGTCAGATGTGCTAGCCCAGCACATCCTAACTGGATAGACATGCTGCATCCTCAATTTTCCAATTTTCTCTCATTTCTTCTCTCCCAAAGCAGCACGTACACTGCAAACCCACTGCGTTCGCTCTCGGTAAGCGTGTGTTTTGGGGAAGAGCCGAGCCTACTTTTGTACCGTGCTCTTCAATCATTTTATCTACTTCTAAACGTTGCCTGTGTCAAGAGCTTGGCAGAGTCTCAGATAAAAGCCGCATTACAACTATCACTGGGGTAAGATAAAACATGACCCATTTTATTATTTATAAGGCTGTGGCTAAGACTAAGAATAAACTCTACGGTGTGACACGATCAGAACAAGCACAGCGGTGGCCAAGAAGCCTCTTTGCCCATGAATAATGAAGGGGTACCCTATCATCTTTCTTGAGCTCACAGTGTCCTGTTCCCTTGCATTAGGGCACAAGACCCTTCTGGCTGGAACAGTCTCCTTTGAAGGGGCACTTCATGGCCACTTGGCTTTCAGGGTTATTTATTTCACTTTTACACACCCAGGTTATTTGTATTCTCGGGAGTCAGAAAACATGGAAACTATTCTACTCCTTCCTTGCGTTGCTGCTGTTCCAGGAGCAGTTTGGTGCACACACTGAGCATGCACTTACACCAAGCCACAAAGGTGCCACCTGCAATATGCTTTATGAGGAACATCTCTCCATGGACAGCTTCATTCAACCACATGCTAACTCCTATGTTGAGCTCTGAGCAACCTGATCTGGTTAAAGATGTCCCTGCTCACTGCAGGGGGTTGGACTGGATGACCTCTAAAGGTCCCTTCCAACCCAAAGCTTTCTATGATTCTGTGATTGATGAGGACATCGGTGTCACCTTCCAGCATGCTCCAACGTTCTGGAGCTGCTGCAGTTTGGCTTATGTTGGGGTCAGGTCCTTCACCACAGCTCTGCTTAGCTGGATGCCAATATTTAGCCTAGGAGGAACCATTTTGGCCATCGGTGTGGCTGTCGTTATTGCACTTGATGACTTCGGAACATGTGGGGAGCTCATCCGTACAGCAATCGGGGAGGGAAGGAGGACAGCATTGTTTCCAGCACCATTATCTCTGTTAAAGGAACTAAGGCAGCTAAAAGATAAGGTTGTTAAAGGCACTTCTGCATCTGACTCCTGTTGAGTTCAAAGCCCAGAACCTCAAAGGTACATCAGCAAGTTTCATTTCCTGTGTCAGACATGCCGTTTGTGGTAGAGAAACTCTCCCATAGCCCTTTTGCGCCACTAAACCATTTTCTACCACCTCTCTACAACCTCTCTCCACCAGGCTGTTTTGACCAGCCTGTTTCATCTTCCACATCATTTTGTTTCCTCACTTTAAGGTGTCTTGCACCTATACTCACCCCCATCTCTAATACCCTGTCTCCTATTCTCCCACCCCCAAGTACCTTCATGGTCTCTCTTTAGCGTGTCTTCCTATTTTGTACTTGCCCAAGTTTTCTTTTTTCTCATCAGCCTTGTGAGATCTTGCTTTTCATTAACATCCTCTATCCCTTCCCATCTTGGCTCCAAGTCCTCAAGCCATGCCTGCCCTTCCCCTCGGTGACCCAATCCCTCCTCTCAGGACACCACGATTCTTTCGGCAGGTTAAGCCTCACCCCAATCAAGCCCTCATGGAGATTTTAATTATTCTTTTTTTTTAAAAAAACTGATATTCTACTCCGCTTATTCTCAGCGCAATCTTCCCCACTTCCCTCCTAAATGCTTCCTGACTTGTGGTCAGTGTAGACAGGAACACTTTCAGTTCAGCATTGCATCAGCAGAACGAATGGTTAAACCTCATGATTAAACCACTGCAACATTTCCTAGCGGAGAAAAGCCCTTACACAGCTGTCATTCTTCACCCCAAAGGTGGCTGCAAGCCCGCACTGCGGGGAAGGGGGAAAAAAAGTGATTAAAGATGCTAATTTGAGTCGAATTAAACACACGGATAACTTTTTTCACCTTCAGGGTCACAGACTGTATTGGTTTTGCAGATACTCTGGGAATCCAGAATGGTCCCACCAGTCTGGGACCATTCTGGACTCTCATGCAGCTTAACAAACATCTTAAGCTTGAAAAGAGTAGGTAAAATTATATTAGAAATTCCAATAGCTGCATCTGAGATGCTCAGCTCTTACTATCCCATCATCTCTCAGCTGGAAGGACAGCACAAAATAAATCCGATAGCATTCCTATTTTCAGGCAATAACAGTCACGCATTGATTTTATTATTAAGCCTTTCTTCAGCCTGATCAATGTTGCCATCTATCGTGATCGTCCCGTAGCAATTTAATAATCGATTTCAGATTAAAGACCGTAACTCACTGCAATCAGCCCGGGCTCTCTCGCACTCAACGTATGCCTTGGACAGCCTGCACGTTTATCTTGGGAACGTAGAAAAAGGACGACGAGGTTTTTAATACACGGTGCTATTACATACACACAATTTCAAATGTCTCTTTATAAAAAGAAGGTAAGTAATGGCAGAACTGATCTTTTTCTGATGGTCCCCCTGAACCTTGGACCCAGGCTAGCTGAGCGCATTGCTAACGAGACATGGAGAATTTGACTTCCAGGTCAGTAACTCAAACCCAACTTCTTTAGATGACTGCACTGATCCATGGCTGTGTGGTGGCCACGACCTAGAGGTCCAGCACAGAGAGAACTTCTGCACCAGCATCTGTCTTGCAAGATCTGCCGCTGTTAAGATAAAAACCTACCCATACTGTTTCGCTACTAGGGCGTTCACTGAAAACAAAATCTGTTAACATTCAAAATCATCAAATTTAAGTAACCTCAAAGTATTTCTGCCTTAGCAGACTGCCTTTAAACAATTTATAACAGCAAGGGTTAACCACCACGTAAAAAGCTTGACCAATGCCATAAAGCTTTAGGATTTTTGACAGATGGTAATTCAAGGAATGTTTAAATTCAGCTCTGTGCCATTTCTCTCTGCTTCCAAATGAGTGATCAGGAGCCTTCACCACGTGCTGCAGACATACAGGAGATGACACCAAATGAATGTTTCAGGAGAGCTGTAAAACAACCAGGTCAGAGGAGCCTCAGGGCACTCCCCAAAACCACCCCAGCCAGCACTAGTGAGGGTTTTATCACGGTTAACAAAATTCCCAGAGTGGCACGTCGAAGCAGCAGCGTGGAAAAACATTTTCTTCTGCTTTGCTGCTGTTGGGTCCAGCTTAATCCTGGGAAGTCATTTACTTCCCAACTGGTGACAGCCAAATGAACCTAATTTTTAGCACTTTCTGAAAAGAGGGACTACTCTAAGGCACCTTCAATGGTAGTCCTATATATAATATATATAATAATAGAGGAGAAGTCTTGGCATGGGATAAATCATCCCTTTTTTCCCTTCACAGCCCTATTTGTTGAGCTGGACGGTGTCAAAAGATGTCCGAGTTCTTCGTTACCTGTTCGCTTCGCTATTGAAGTTTTTGAACTCCTTGCCCTGACACAAACGGGTCCAGCGGAGCCATTATTTGCATTTCTCTCCAGTCATTACCAGAGCAGAGACAACCCCAGCTAGTTTAAAACAAACCAACCCGAGACAGTACTTGAAAACTCGAGAGCCGGAGGTACCACCAGGATTTGAACTGCACAATTTAAATAGAGACACCGCTTATCAGCTCTGGTGAATCAACTTACCACAGCACCCTATCTTGTTTTCTTCTGCCAGACAAAGCAGAAGTCAGATTTAGTGGTTGGGACGAGGGTATAAACGAGACAGACCAAGAACTCTGCAGACTGTCTGCGTTGTCAATCATATGATTCGATGAAAAACCACAGGAAGTCCGATGAACAGATGCAGAACTGAACTGCAATAACTCCCCTACCGCAGAAGTTCAACAACATCGGGGGTTTGTGTTTTTTTTTTTTGGTTTGGTTTTTTTTTTTTTTTTTTTTTGCTTTCATCGTCACACTTTCCAGTGAGAAGTGGCTGAGCACACTTCNCCCCCCCCCCCAGAAGTTCAACAACATCGGGGGTTTTTGTTTTTTTTTTTTGGTTGGGTTTTATTTTTTTTTTTTGTGCAGTTAACGATTAGGAAGATAGCATCACGGCCAGCCAACAGCACCTGGCACGGCTCCAGGCAACCCAGTGGCATTTGAGCTAGAAGGCTTGAGCCGTACATTAAATAAAAAAAATCCCCTTCCCTTCGCAAATGAACCATCAAAGCTGCTGTTAGGCTGCAGTGTCATGTCGGTGGATGATCTCCGCTCAGATAACGTAAGCAAGGGTAGATGGAGCTGCTTTAAGAGCGACGGAGCGAAGCTCTGTCTTTGCTTGTTCGGGGATCTAGATGTTTGGATGAAAAGCAGCCCTCATCAAAGAAATGGGGCAGTGGCTGTGGAAAAGAAAGAAATCAAAGAATTGGATTAACATAAAACTGGAGAATCCTCTTTTCCTCGAGTCCTGGGTTAGAAACGCTGGTTTCTGAAACAGCAACCCAACGTGAGTCAGTATTTTTTGAAAAGCATGTGACTGGTTTAGGAGAAAAGTGCCATTTCCAAAGGAGTCTGAACACATTTGAGAGTGAAATTCACGTTAACTTCCCATCAATTTGAAGCTTCAAAGTCTTTCTGAAAATGGGATTTGTCTGCGTTTGAAAAGCTTACCAGGAGTCTTGTTTGGTAACCTAATGACATGCTGGCAAATGATGTGTTTCATATTGCTTCAGCTAAATATAGTAGTATTGCCTGGGGACCATCTGCAGGATTGGACCTTATTAGCGATATACATGAACTGGCAGAGAAAACAAACCCCAAAACCCAAAAGAACAGGGCTCCGATTCAGCACCGTACCAAGCCTTCATTCTAAGTGCCATCACAAATATTGACCCCAGCAAGGTTTAGTTCTACAACCTGCCGTGCACCGAACATGCCAACCTGCAAGGAGTACGGGCAGGGGAAGAACTTTTGTATTTGTCTGCAACATCCACAAGGCCACTTGGAAATCTGGTCCCCCTAAATCCCAATCGGAGTCAAATTAATGGGCGATGATCTTGAAAACCACTCGGCAGTCATGCCTGGTACGCTGTTCATGGTACAGATCTACAGGTACACACGTAAACATGGATATATTTAATTTTTATATAAATAAAAGCACTTCAGTGCTTTGACAGCACAATTTATGGAAGAAAATTTCTCGGTACTTGTTCTAAGATACCAATAGATTGAATTTTTGCAATTACTTAATTCTTCGGGGGAGATAATACCGTTTTATCTTTCTCTGGTTCTCTTTGCACTCACAGTGCTTCTCTTTGACTTCAGACAGAAAGTCTATGTGGCTTTGGCAAAATATCTGTATGGGCTACACCACACCTGCCTGATAGCATCTTTGTCTCCTTCTCAGGCTTGAAGCACAGACAGCCCAGCAGAAGATGATGGTGGGGAGATGAAGGAAGCAAACAGGAAACCTGCTAGACTAAGCACGAGCTGCACATCTCGTTCAAAGATCTGTGTAAGGAATAGGTGCAAAATTAAAGACGGAGAAGAAAACAGTGGCGGGTCAGGAGGTTTTGAAAAAAAGAAAACTCGAGGTGACAAGAAGAGGTTCAAAACAATCTATGCACGGGGTAAATATCCCCACTTTAAGCAAGCACCTGAGCTATTGTAGAAACCAACGTTTTTCCCAGGCATTATAATTCAATAAATAACCCATACTCATCTAATGAGATACAATCTTCCCGGTCCAGAAGGGCGGGGAGCTTTATCTACAGAGAGATAACTGTTTTAGCAAGTTAGGATCACTGATAACGCGATTTCTGTTTTCAGAACTCTCAAGAGTAAAGGTTTGCACAACCACAGCTGCAGGAAAACAAATGCTCAGGGAGCGAACAGTGAATTTGCACCGTAAGATGTGAGCTACCACCCGAGAAGCAGACGTGCCTCTGGGCAGAGTTTAGCAATTAGAATTTTTTTTTTTTTTAATAGATTACTGAGAAGCCAGGTCAGTTTTGGAAATATCAACCGAACAGCTGTGCTTAGCTGTTTATTGGTAAAGACACAACGATTTAAAGAAGTGAAATATTTGCAGTAACCCTGCCAGGGTGCAAAGCTTTGCTGAGTACCATGCTGCTAAAAAGAAAAAGATTGCATTGCTTTCTAGGATAGGTTGGCAAACACTTTAAAGTCCTTCTAGAGAGTGAGGGATGCACATACATCCACACTTGTTTCTTTTCCTTACAGCTAGGAAATATTGCTGATAAAGGTCAACAGCTCCAAAGCGTGCCACAGAAATTATTTTTGTCTTCATACTGAGTCTTTAATCCCTACAAATTCCCAAAGCACCGTACAAAAGTACGAATTTGAGCTTAGGATGAGGCCAGGTACCCACTTAAGGCTGTCCTGGGTCCACCTCAGGAACATCTGACTCTGGGCTACTTCTAGACAGGCCAGTAGATCAATCGGACCACTGGTCAGCAGCTTCTTCAGCAAACCTGGCTGAAAACGTGCCACCCGAACAGCTGATCCAGAGGAAATCCCTGATTTTCTCAAACCTGTGCCAGTGCTTCACCGCCCTCAGTATAAAACATTTCTTCCTTCTAGCCAGCCTAAATCTGCCCTCCTTTAGTTTAAACCCATCACCCCTTGTCCTGTCACCACAGGCCTTGCTAAAAAGCCTGTCCCCACCTTTCCTCGAGGCCCCCTTGAAGCACTGCAAGGCCGCACTAAGGTCTCCCCGGGGCCTTCTCTTCTCCAGGCTGAACAGCCCCAACTCTCTCAGCCTGGCCTCGGAGCAGAGGGGCTCCAGCCCTCGGAGCATTTTTGTGGCCTCCTCTGGACCCGCTCCAACAGCTCCATCTCCTTCTTGCGCTGAGGGCTATATTTTCGTTGTATTTTCTCTCCCCTCTCCAGTTGAGGACGGGAGCGATAGAGTGGCTTTGGTGGGCACTTGGCATCCAGCCAGGGTCAACCCACCACACCATGTCGTCTAGATGGATACGCATCTTTTCAGAACGTTTCCAAGATGACAGCTCAACAGCCAGGAGCCAGAGCGAGCTGTGACTTGCTGCCAGACCAGAGAGAGATGGGGAACTGCAACAGGAACATTACAGGGCTGTTTGCAACGCTGCAGAAAGTACAATATATGCTGGCTCTGCCAAATAATAAGAAAAAAAAGGACTAGAGACTGATATATGTAATTATACTTTAAGCTTGAGTATGAAGGCATGATGTGTAGAGGAGGTACCATCAACAAAAAAATAAAACTTTCCTCCACTTCAGGGCTTAGCTTGAAACAACCATAACTCTTTGAAAAAACAGAGACCTTTTAGAAGAACGAACGTCGGCACGGGATCCGAGCAAAAAATGAACAACCTCAAAATGACGACAGGTAAAAATGAGGAAATAAAACTAACCAAGAAAAGATGTAAACGCGTGGAATGAAAAAAGCTACTGGCCCAACTCACGGAAACGGTTCTAGTGC
The DNA here is from genome assembly GCA_013401315.1 of Balaeniceps rex. Classification (NCBI taxonomy): domain Eukaryota; kingdom Metazoa; phylum Chordata; class Aves; order Pelecaniformes; family Balaenicipitidae; genus Balaeniceps; species Balaeniceps rex. The sequence continues at coordinate 52,449 of VYZW01031750.1, forward strand.
CTGACCTCGCTCGAGCATTCGCGATCCTGTTATGTACACGCACCGACTACTCAAATAAATAAGTAAAATCCTTTGTGTGCTTTTGAATTTAGGGAATTAAAATCTAAAAACCAGAATAATCCCTGGATCCGTTTCTCAATAGCATTAAAGGGCACCACTGCACAAACAGGGACGAACCTATCAACGCAGAAAACTTTTATCAATATGAAGTGGATGTGTAAGTCCTCCTACCATGGGATTTGCAGAAAATGCGCATTTCCTAACAGCAGACCCTGTTTTTACCAGCGCTAAGGAAGACACAAATGAGTTTAAGCCCTGACTTCCCGCGTTTCAGCTCGCAACCCATCCTTCTCTCTTCTCTCCCCCACCTGGTCAGTGGGGAAACCCTTATATAAAAGAAAAAAGGGCTTTTTTTATGGCTCAGGACTTGCCAAAGATCCAAAGAATTCTTCCCATACAATTTGATTATTTGCAACAACACGGAGGAACTCAAAGTAGGGTAAAATAGAGGTGAAAAAGGCAAAGTCTCCTCTGGGTAAAGACAGCAGAGGATCAACTCGTGTATCTGGGCTACAAAGTTTGCTCAAGCTTCGGGATAAAAATTACAGACCTGTATTCCCTTCATCAACCTTTTTTTAAAGCAAAACCAATACTAGAAATGCCAATGACTATTCCAGTTTTCACAGCAGAGACAACTACCTGATAATTATCCTCTGAAAAGTGAATCGCACGCTTTTAGTCTAATTGATGTCATTTATTAAACTTTAACAGTGAAGAAAAACTCACCAGAAAAGTTTTAAAATGGCCTATGAAGCATATGAACAACGGAAGGTTTGGAGCAAATAATCCTGCTGAATAATGGATATATACTAATATGTGTAGCTATGTACTCAAAGACATGGCGAATCTACTCTACACACACCTTAGAGCCAACTATCTATTTTTAAATAAATCTCCAGCAGCGAGCGCTACTGTTTAAGTCACAGCAGCTGTTTTGATTTTGATAGCAGGCTAGTCTAAAATACGAGGAATGTTGTTTATCGTGGAAGTGTTTTGCGCTCCAGATAACATCACCGACGATTGCTCCACCTAGGCTAACGCACCATCCCGTCGTCCTAAAACAAATCCCAGGTAAACCTCTCGCTGCTGCCCGACCTCTCCTACTCCCACCAAAAACCCAGCAGTTGTGCTATGAAAACTCTTGCCACGGTGCGTGCCATGCATTCGGCAACGTGAAATGAGCCCAGGGTGTTTGCTACGAGTGTGGCAATAAAGGAAACTGTTAAGCTTCAAGAACATGACCCACATTTTTGTGTTTCGGAAAGGCACTCTGTCCTGCTGCAAGAGGATGATGTACAGACTCTGACCCAGCTTCCTAATACGTAAATATTACCATTTGCTCACTTTTTCATAGGAATTATCGTACCCAGGGTAAGATTTTTCTTCCCCCATGCTGGGAAAGGAGCTGGAAATGTCACCGTCCACCTTTACAGACTCAGTCCCACTTTGCGTTCGCTGGTGGACAGCTGGCGACCACCTATGAAACCTCCAGCACTGATTTTCATCTCCTTGCTCTTTAGGCTCTTAGATGGGAAGGAAGGGGCTGAAGTACCCTGACAGCATAAACCACTCTAATTTCATGGTTAAAGGATTTTTCCTTTTGGAAACTACCTACATGAGCCCTCTCTGCCGCCCTAATAGAGTCTTGGGATTATCCAGCTGAAGCTCGGAGGCAGAGGATCAAGAGGTCAAAACGCTGTTTTCACCCGCCTGCTTCTTTCAACCAAAAGTCAGAGTTACTACAATGTCACAGTGTTTGTTTTCTCGTTTAGTTGCGTAGAACATATTCCCCCAACACAAAAGGTGGCAGGAGAAGAGCAGAGTGATTCAGTTTGCATATTTTTCCAGTGACGAGGTCCCAGACATGCTTTCACTGGAAATTGGTGCAACGCTGCAGCAGCATCCAAAACATCCCACCAAGCCAAAAAGAACATCACTTCGGACAACTGGGACCAAGCTCCTCTCCGTTATCACCGTACAGGGGTCCAAAACACCGCCTCGACGTTGGCTTTGTGCATCAACCGGGGAAATGAGAGCCCTCTCCCCGCTGAGCTTAACACCTTCGATTTGCCTCGCAGGGGCTGACATTTACAACAAATTTCCTTGCGCGGAGGGCTCCTCACAGCTCGTTTTACGAGGTTTGACTTTTACATAACGGCAGCCACAAAGACGAAGCCCGAGCCGACATCCTCCTCCGGTCCCTCCCACCCAGCACGGCAGCAGGGCGGCACGCCAAGCCCAAACATCCTTCCCCCCGCCGAGTGCCCATGGAGGAAGACCTCCTTTTGATTTTGTACTTTTTAATCTGAGAGTGCCAGGCTTGTAAATATTACCCCCCCCCAAAAAAAAAAAATGATAACAATGACTTAAGAACAGAGACAGACTCGCTGTCACCAACCGTTAACTCTCAGATCAGGGCAGCCTAGGAAGCGGACCCTTATCTGCCTGAGGTTCAGGACATGCTGACTAACACCCCTATTGAGACTGCAGACCTTTGGCTCCCTAATCTCCCCGCGCTGGAAAATGTACACCCCGACGGACATACTCCCTTCTTAAGTATTTCAAGCCTCAGCAAACAGACGAACCGTGCCGTGAGATGAGCAGCGCTGCCCCGCTACACGCAGGAAATCCAATTTATTTGTCTTGAGGAGCGAAACGTGAAATGACAGTAAAACCTCTCCAGCCGTAGCACGCGGTGCCAGACTGCAGCCTTATCTCTGCTGGGACCGCGAGCCAAGGAATCGGTGCCAAATGCGGACGTTTACACTCTGTATTTTGCGGATGTGGACTTCACAGCTTTTGTTTTTTTTTTTTTTTTTTTTAATTTGCCCTAATGCTGAGAGTCCTGTGAAGACAGACCCAAGCCTGGAGGGTTTAAGTTGACCTCAACATATAACCAGGGTGCCTTTTCTTAAATGGATTTTTAGGTTGTTCCTTCTATTCTGTATTCTACTCTGTATTCTATTCTATATTCATTAAGGGCACGAAGGTTGCGATAGCATGTTCAGATTAGCTACTGGAAACAAGCCTTTATCAATGATAGAGCCAAGTAGTGCGTAGGAGGGAGAAAGGGACAGCTACGAATGAGTAGGACAGGCATTCCTTCAACATGGAGGACGTCTTTATGAGTCTTGAAGCTGGGCAACTGCATCTCCTTGACTGGTTAAGTATGGGGAGTCAGGAGCTGACCGCATCCAAAAAGTGATCTGTATGCTTGGTGTCCTCCTGAAGGCACCAGTTTAAAAAGCAGGACTCTCCTCTAGTGAAACTGCTTTTTTTTCCTAATGCAAACAATCACCTCAATCTGAAAAAGGGCCTCAAGTGAGCTGCTCTTTCAATAATGCATGAAAATTACTTGTGTTTTCTGTTTTCCTATGCTTTAGATGCAGTCTTTCCAGATTTGTTTGCCTTCACTGACCTTAACCGTATTAAGGACTCTTATTCTGCTGAAGACTGTCTTTAGGACATGAATCAAACAAGTTCTAGAGAACTCCCCACCTCAGGCTGGGGAATTAAAAGTCATTTATTCACAAATGCTGTTATGTCCCTTTGTTATCGAACACATCTGCCCCCTTCCTCCCTGTGCATTCAGGTCAGGATTGTTTACCCTGGTGACTACAATCGGTCTTTGCCGGTCTTAGTACAGGAGGACGGAGCTTGGCAAAACCTGACGGGACAGATAAGCACGAGGAATTCAAATAAAGTTTTGCTGCCCGACTCTGAGATCAGAGCTACAGGAACCACTTGAATCTCACGGGTCTCACATTAAGGACAATACAGAAGTTTAAGGGCTGTGCTCCTCTCCCACTCTACTCCCTAGATACAAAATCTCCTGCTCTGTTTCGGAGCTGCCAGTTGCTCGTATCATCTAGCAGACCTTCCTTCAGTGAGCTATCTGATGCAAGCCTCTGGTTTCCTACCTGTAAAAACCAATCCTTGCTGGGGTTTTTGATACCTAACACGCTGCGGCAGAGGAAGGGAAATCTTCCTCCTGGAGCTTCTGGATGCTGCTGCAGCATTGTCAAGCTGGGAAATTCTCACCCCACTGCTATACTGTCTGTCCTCGAGCTGAACTCAGCTCATGAGCCACAGGTTGATTGCTCTCCCCATAGTTTAAACATCTTTTGTGACAAAGAACCAGTATAAATTACCTAGCTGGCATGCAAGGAGTAAATGCAATATATGTCCTGCAGGACTCCCCGTCTTTCCTCATCTCCCGTGCTCCGAGAGCCCACGGTGGCTGGAAACACTTAGCAGCGGGGCACTAGCGTGGTCACTGAGCGCAAGGAGAAAAGCTGAGTAGAAGAAGAGAGTCTAGTAAGGTTTGTTAGGGTAAGGCGTCAACACGAGAACGTGGTCAAGAGAAATCACTCCTTGTTTGCAAGCTAAACAGACTGTGGGTTGAGCGTTACAACCGTAGGAACCATAAACGCAGCCTAAATCCACGTGGATTCAAGATTCAATGCGATCATCTGGTACTACATAACAAATAGAGCTACAGGAAAGGCCTGGTGACCTAAACCGGCTGCCCTCTAAATCCTAACAGCAGAGTCCTCAGCAGCGATGCTGATATACGTGAGAAATGCCCTGCTTGGCCAGGAAAAAGCCATCTCCATCACTAATCATCCCCAGCAGGAACAAACAGCCTGTAAATCAACCGGAGAGAAGCATCGCAACTTGTACCAAAGGTTGTGACAAAATTAAACGCAGTATGGGAACGCAGTCGAGGCAGCCATCAGCTGACAAAGTACATTTCTTCCTCATTCTCACTTCTTGGTGTAGTTGCCGTAAACATTCAAGACATTTCTCTAATTTATGCATTTAATTAAAAGATATCTAGAACATCCGTGCTGTTTACATTTAACCCAACACTGCAATGAAAGCTGTAATTTTGTCTGGGATTTATATTCCGTACTCAAATTTATTTTGATTCCTTGGTTTAAACATCCACACAAGAAGTGAAAATGTGTCAGATCATGAAAATGGAAAAGATTATACTCCATTATCTAGTTCATCTGTCAACCGGGGCGGAAATCTTCTGAGGACTGTTTTTCTCAATCTGCCACATGTTATGGAAACTTAATTTAAAAGACTAATTTAGAAAAGACAGCTAAACCTTAAAATTGTAAGAGCAATTGGACTGGTCTAATTGGAAGTTGGTTACGTGATTTTTTTTTCCCCTCTATCTTGTATTCAGTTGTTCATAACTCGCCAAATCTTGCACCTTCTGGGATAAAATTGTTGGCCTCTGCCACATTATTCTATACTTCTTTTAAAAAGAGGTTCATCTTTTTTATTTTTTCAAATGGAACGAGGAAAAAAGTTGGGTTTTTTTAATCAAAGAAAGTAATAAATACATTTTAAATGCAACTTCTTTTCCTTTTCAGCTACCCTGCCTATCGTGAAGCTTTGCAGTAGAAAACGAACACATGGGTTGGAAATAGCTCTCAACTGAGGAGGGGGAAAAAAAAAAATGTCAGAGCATTTCAGCGTAATTTTACTTTGCTTTGACCAAAGTTGCAAGATAGTTGGAACCCACACGTCATGCACATGCAGTGCATTTGGCACCGGACTTTTCATTAGGCTCCCAACATATGCAACTAAGTAAGGGAAGGCTGCACAACACATGCGAAGCAGATTTAGTCAGAGCGAAAAAACGTAATAAAAGTATAGGGTGGCTTTCTAGGGTATGGAGGAGGAGGGAAATTTGGGCAATGTGATGTAGCTTGAGCAAACGGATAGCTCCTCAGTTAATAGGGGATGGGCTCTGGCTCGGAGCCCTCCCGTAAGATGTACTGGACAGGGAGTTATGGGCTGCTCATGAGCGCTGGGCTCCTGCCAAGCTGCTGAGAAGCCAGCAAAGCTCTGAAGCTGCGGGCAGGGAAGCTCCTCTCTGCTCTCTTTCAAAAACCAGGATTCATCCTTGAAGGTTAAGAGAGTTCGAATTCTGTGGCAGGCGAGCAGTTAGCAGAGTGGAAGTAGCTTTGGAGAAACCTACACACGCAAAACGTTGTTTACCCGTGTCAGAGCTCTGTTACTATGGGGAGCTGCTTGGAAAGTCTCACCCTGCTTTCCCATCTTCTCATTTCCTCAGCGCTTGCTTTCTGCCTTGATATTTTATATTTCTTTCTTGTAGCAGCTTCCTTAACCCAATGAAATCAACTAATTTAATGTAGCTGGAGACAACCAACCAGATACATTAGAATCTGCGTAAAGTTTAAATTCTTCTGCTTGAAGTCTCTACGTGTGTCTTTCCTTCCTACAAAGCAAGAGAATGACCCGCTCTCTGTATGTGCCACTGAAAAATTAAATTTAGGGAATATTTCTTTATTTTTCAGTTGCACAGCTACATCAAAGTAGATGCACTGACAGGCAATGCAGCATCTCAAGAGCTCACACGGAAAAATCGGATTCCGTTGCTACACTCACTTCCAGTCTCGTTGGGTATTTCACAGTGCAATGAAAGGCCGAGACCAGACTTCAGTCGTGTATAAAGAAACATTTGATTGATCTCTTTTGGCAATCCACGCTCCTTTTAGTGACTGCAGTTTGTATGTCATCTCCTGACCCTTCCCCTCCACAAAGTTTGCAGAGCACCTAACATCAGGTCCCCATTCATCACCGCCAGCAATGCCTTGTTGCAAGGATGCTCTGCCATCGGGAGAGCAGCAAGAAGGAAAACATCCCTCAATCCTGGGTGACCTTAGGAAAATGCCACCACTTGCCACCTTTTTCTCCTCCAAAACAATCATAGAATCACAGAATGCTTTGGGTGGGAAGGGACCTTTCGAGGCCATCCAGTCCAACCCCCTGCAGTGAGCAGGGACATCTTTAACCAGATCAGGTTGCTCACAGCCCCGTCCAACCTGACCTGCAATGTTTCCAGGGATGGGGCCTCCACCACCTCTCTGGGCAACCTGTGCCAGTGCTTCACCACCCTCAGTGGAAAACATTTCTTCCTTCTATCCAGCCTAAATATGCCCTCCTTTAGTTTAAACCCATCCCCCCTTGTCCTGTCACCACAGGCCTTGCTAAAAAGCCTGTCCCCACCTTTCCTCTAGGCCCCCTTGAAGCACTGCAAGGCCGCACTAAGGTGTCCCCGCAGCCTTCTCCTCTCCAGGCTGAACAACCCCAACTGTCTCAATATTCCTAACAGCGCCGGTTCCTGCTCATCGCTGCAAAACAGCCTCCTCCTGGGTAAGAATTGGTTGGGGCATCTTTCACCGGACATGAACTGAAGATGCTGAAGGGCCCCTCTCGTGCTGACTGTGCCACCAGTAGAGCACAACCAGACTCGTCTGGTTCAAGGAAGGAGAAGATCGTCGCAATGGACTTCCCTTGAGTCCATTACAGAAATATTTTTCTGCTCCCTACAGGATGCATAAAGAATTACATATTTATTTCTTAAGATTCACATTTAGATACCTGGCTATTTTTAGACAACAGCAATTTTGTATCTGTTGCTCCATTTCAGGAGAAAAGGCAAATGTACTCTCAGCCTCCACGAGAGCACCGCTGCCGCTTCTTCCTTACCATTTGTTATACTTTCCTTCATACTCCCTTCCTAATTTTTATCGCCGGGGCCAAAAGGATGCTAAATAACCCCTTAGCACGTGCTGAACGGCCAATTCTATGCTCCTCTCAGTGCTGCTCTTTCCCAGGCTATTTGTCGAACAGCTCTTTCACCCCATATTTTTTTTTTTTGTTATGAACTTTATTCACAAACACGAATAAACATCTTTATTATTACCTGGCCGCATGATGCATTTGAAAATCCTCATAACCAACCCTCCGCCTTCCCCTGTTCTGCCCAGACCCCAGCTCTGCTTCTGTTCACCTTCAAAGGAATTCTTAACTTTACAACATCGATAGTTTCCTGATGGCCTAATCCTGGGTCAGGAAAAAAAAAAAAAAAAAACCCCAAACCTTTAATAACTCTTGTTACAGGACACTGTTCCATCTTCTAAAGCCTCTGCATGTAACTGCATGAATTCTCATCTGTTGTCTTAATGGGAAGCAGTTAATTACCATCCACAAGCTGCCACAGGCAAGGCTGAGGCATTCATCGGCTCGGCTGGGTACGGGGCCCTGACTGCAGCTACAGTTCTGCGCGGCGGCGAAGGGACCGAACCCAGGCGATGGTGGAGTTAAGACAACCACAGGAGAAACACCCGGTGGGGAACAGCAAAACTCTTGCGCTGCTGATCGCCCTGCTCCTAGAAGGGTTTATTTTCCCTTTTACGTTTTTCCTCGGTTTGAAGAATTAGTCTCAGAATCACTAACAATATCTATTATTATATAATATAATATTATTATATTTGCATTTATACAATTAAATCGTTATTATTACCTAGTACATTCCTCCTGGCTGGGTGGAGAGGACTTCGTCATCTGATCATTTCATTCTCGAAACCGGTTTTGGATAACCAAACCGCTGTCCAGACTCCTGCGGAAGGCTGACCTGCCTAACGATATTATTGAACAGCTCGTCTGAAACAGAATAATCACCAGAATAAGGTGATTTCATCCCAGGATAATGGTTCAGTTTTGTGAAGAAAGCAATTACTCTGGAATGAAGTGACTGAATCCAGAACGCAGCTTCCAGAAGGTAACTGGAAGAGTTTTCAGGGGCGGAGGGGACAGACATTAAGCCTCCACGTAAATATTAGTCTCCATGTAGACGACAGCTTGGGAATAGGAGTGTCTTGTGCTAGCCCACCCTTCGTCTTGGCCAACGCACCTCATTCCTGAACTGCAGAATCACTGTTACTCAAGTCACTCACCCAAGGCACCACCCTCTCAAGCTACCTTGTCTCGTTGTGCAATACCCAGCTCTTGCTGCATTCCTTCAACTCTGGATGAAATTTGCTTCTCTGGATTCCAGTAAGATAAATAAAGCCCAGCGTACGATCAGGATGCAGCTTTCCTAGAGAACTGTGATCAAACTACTGGTAGGACGTAAAGGAGATACTAAAAATATATAAAATATTGGCTTTAAAAACCAAACTGCCACCATAATCCTGAAGCCGACGAAAGCTTCACCAGTGCTTCTGAAAACCCTACGTGCAAGGTTTTGTTACATTATATTTGCATTTATACAATTCAATTGTTGTTATTACCTATGACTCCAAATTAGTCTATTTTCAGCCAGTCATTTATCTTGTAGGTTTTACAGAAAATGAAGATCTTATGCAAGGGATGAAGAAAGAAACTGGATTAAACTGTTTGGAGCTTGCCCCGATGACAGTAATGGTCTTTTGGGGACCATGACAGGTTCACTGATTTTTGCAACCTCTAAGGCAAGTGTGGATTTGGGTGTTAGTGACACTTTGGCCTTGACCATCAATAGTCTCTCACTGATAGACATGAGGGCTCTCCAAGCATGCACAGCCCTTAGCAATCTCCTGGCTTCCCTGGTCCAGAACGGAAAGGACCAACGTTCTGAGATGCTCGGTAGTGTATATGGTACACTTTTAAAAAATGTCTGGGTTTTTTAAGGAAAATCACATTTATACTACTAAACCACAGTTGGTTTTAAAAGCAAGAAACATTAAATTTGTAATATTTTGAAGTTAACTTCAGCTGTAGACACAGCTCTGAAAGCATCTGATTTTTACGAGTCTCAGTTACATCAGCGATGAGGCCAAGGCATCTACTTCTCTTCTGAAACGGCTTAGCCGTGCAGGATGCGGGCTGCGAACGGGGTCCCTCGCTGGTATCAACCACACGCTGACCCTGCGATAGCAGCTGAGTGTCAGCGATGGCGAGGCCTCCACAGCACTTTCATAAGTCGCAGACATGCTGTTTTCAGCAACTTTTTGTTTACGGACGAAGGATCCAAAATTGTACCAAAGCTAAACGAGCTAAGGGAGCTCTAAATATTTTCACAGTGATCCATTCTTAATAAAAAAGAGGAAGAGCTCTGATATAATAGAGTGGAAAAACTCTGTTTACAGGATCTTCATAGAAGCAGCAATGAAATTAAGGAAGGCTGTATTACTTGCTACTGCTATCAATTAACGCAGCAACCGCTTCCAGACATAATAATTACCATATGTGCACTGTGCTTTACCTCTGGGCTTATTAATTTCATACACGGGAGGTTACAACTATCGATTGCATTAAAACATATTGACATGTTACAACAGAAACCCTCCTGCCGCAACGCATCGTTGCACAAACTGAAATGAGTCAAGTGATATAGAAACAGCCAACTGCACCCATCAGCGGACAACTCGCTCATGGTCATTTCTCCATCCCCTCTTAAAGACGCAAAAAAGTATTGCAAACGTGAGAATGACAGCAGTTAGCTCAGCTGCTTAGGGACAAAAACTAGAGGGTCTTAAGAGACAGATGTTGACCACTGGATAAATGCAAAAATCATAGAATCATTTGGTTGGAAAAGACCTTTAAGATCATCGAGTCCAACCGTACCTGTCCACCACTAAACCATGTCCCTAAGCACCTCGGCTGCCCGGCTTTTAAATACCTCCAGGGATGGGGACTCCACCACTTCCCTGGGCAGCCTGTTCCAATGCTTGACAACCCTCTCCGTGAAGAAGTTTTTCCTAATATCCAATCTAAACCTCCCCTGGCGCAACTTGAGGCCATTGCCTCTTGTCCTATCACTTGTTACTTTGGAGAAGAGACCAACACCCACCTCACTACACCCTCCTCTCAGGCAGTTGTAGAGGGCGATGAGGTCTCCCCTCAGCCTCCTCTTCTCCAGGCTCAACAACCCCAGGTCCCTCAGCCGCTCCTCACAGCACTTGTGCTCCAGACCCTTCCCCAGCTTCGTTGCCCTTCTCTGGACACGCTCCAGCACCTCCATGTCCTTCTTGTAGTGAGGGGCCCAAAACTGAACACGTATGTTGCTATGTTTGTTCTTTTGGACCAATTTCACTAGGAGCACCTACCAATATAAGTAAATTAATACAAATAAAATGGCTTTTATTTCTCACTGCAATCGGCCCCACTGAGAATTTGCTCATGTACAAGTGAGTGCCAACCAGTGCTGCCAACCCTGTGAACTTCAGCCTGAAGTTTGGCAATTCTCAGAAAAACAGGCATTTGAATGCTATCGCATTTAAAAAGTCTAAAAGCGCATTTGATTTTTGATACATAACGAACAATAATGACGCCCAAATAACATCTAGAAAATGTGGTGGCTGTGTTGTTGTAAGACAACTGGGTTTCTAACTACGTGCAAGCACAGCGATACATTCAGAAACAACTGCGCCCTGTTTGCACTTGGTTTTTTTTGCTGTTGACCTATCTGCATAATTAAAGATATATTTCTATTCAATTCTGGTTAAGCTTCTATAAATTATAGAACCTGCTTTAAAACCTCCCCGTAAACCACAAAGCATTGTTTGCATTTTTAATAAATCTTTAATTTTCCCTCTTCTAATTTAGACGACGTATTTCAAGCAAGAATACACTGAATTCAGTAGGTAGATCTAACATTAAAATAATTCAACGGCCCTAAAATAATATTTATAAAGACAGCAGCAATTGTGATGCAACGGAACAAATGTAACAGGCAAAATTATCAAGTTGGCGTTTGCTGCATCGGTAGTAGATTCACATAGGGTGAAAGTGTGTCAGCAATTTCCAGAAACCTTTAAAAATTAGAAGGAACCTGGCTTTTTTTTTTTTTTTCAGCAAAAGCACTAAAAGCAAGTACCAAGCGCAAAGAGTTAACGCGTTCTTCCTACTTCTGAAAGTAGGAACGAACCCGATTTCGTCAGTGAGGTTTGGCAACGTGCGAAATCCTGTAACCAATTTCATTTCCTGATAAATGAACGGTCCGCAGGGGAAAGTCAGCCAGAGGCTTTGGGAACTGCCGAGAGCTCAGACATGACCGAGAGGCTCCTGGAAGGAGCCAGACTGTCTCTTTGCTTATCGCCGCCCAGCCAAACGGCACCAGCCGAACGCCGGCGCTGCCAGACTCCATTTCGAGCCGGAGCTGCGGCGCAACGTGATAGCGTTTCATCAACGCGCGGGATCCCCTGAAAAAATAAACCAGCTCCAGCAAACGTCTTCTACTCTGCTTTAAGCAAGCGGGCTGACAACACATGGTTGTATAAAACAGGCGTTGGGATGTAACTTGTAACGCTCTGCGTTGTTTATGTGTTTTAAAGCCAAGTGCTAGGAGTGACTTGGTATTCCGGAGTTTAGAATTCCACACACACCCCCCCCACCCTTCCAACAGGAAAAACCCAAATACGGAAGGATAAATCATTCGTTATTGGATATATCTTGGCATGAGTGAGACTGCGGAGGATGCATTTTCGATAGGAGCTACAGGCTGTGTCACGTGGAAAGCCGAACGACAGTCTCAGTTTTAAACCAGTCTCAGTTTTAAACTATAAATTGATTTTTTGAAAAGTTCTCCTCATAAACGTGACTGATAGTCTGACCGAATCTTAACAGCAAATACCAGATCGAATTGCAAAATGACCAATGTGCCCCAACACAAGCTCAGCTGTGGTTTTTCTGATCTATTTAAACACCACCTTTTCATACAGACTTCACCTGAAATGTTTGTTCGCTTTTATATTCTTACAAATTGATTCACAATTTCAACATTTTTACAGGAAATTCAAGTAGCTTGACACACAGAGATTTGAACTTTTAAAAGTCTAAAGTTTGAGCTTGTAAAAAAAAAAAAAAATATTGCCAGTCTGATGACCCCTGAAGGGAAGATAAAAGGGAAAAAAAAAAAACAGCTCAAATAATAACTTCAGGCCCTTCATTACCAAAATTCTGGGTAACTTTTCAAGTGGCTTGCAGGCTTATAATAGCAACAACGTCTGCGACTGATTAGCTACCCCAGCACAACCAGATGTCACAGAGACAGGGAGAAAGCACTGCTGGTTCTAGAGTTTACCGGGCAGCAGAACATCATTTCACTGAAACCCAAAATATCTCAAAAGGAAGTTGGGGAAGCTAAAGAAATATTATGCTTGTTCTCAACCAAAGTGTCCGAATGCAGTTTTATTGCATTTTCTAGTTCTCTGGAAAGCCTGGGATAAATTCTTTCTTGCTCCCAAGGAAAATGCTGCTCACTTGACTCATTCTGCCCTTTATCACACCACTGCTACTCATTGCTTTGCTGGGATCTTTGATGCATTCTGCTCAAGACTGTGCCAAACACAAGCTGATAATATATAAAAAATCCCCAGTTCTCTATGTTAACTATCTACCCAGGTTTGTAACCGAGGTACATGGCCTTGGAGGAATACCAGAGCACGACTCCAGACACATCAAGGTCTACGCTTAGAGCAAACAAACTCCAGGAGCCCCATCCCTGTTGCTCCTTCCATGACTTTACTCATGTTACTCATTTTAGACCCCAAATGAGAAAAGCAATGAGAATACCTGAAAGGAACGTGAAGAAGATCAGTTCTTCCTTCAGAGCATTTTCATATTAACCATACTGCTGCCTTGGAAAGTATCGCTGATCCTTTTTGGGCTACCGCTATGTTTTTACCAAATATTGCGATGACTCCACGCACATCATTGCGGAGCGAGCAAGAAACGCTACGTCAGGAAAACAAGTTGCCTACTTTCTTCTGTCTCCAGGCTGCGGCATTAAAATGAAGGAGAATACTGCAGGGTATGATGTACTACAGACTGCCTGACGTAAGCAAAAACCGGCACTGTGATATTACTATTCACACACTATTCCTAAGATGAGCGGTCAAAGCACATTGAGGGGATTTAGCCATCAGTGTCTTATTTCAATTATAACCAGTAAAAGAGAAATTACTCGTTGAATAGTTTACATTTTACCATCCGTTTCAACACGAGAGCTTGCGAAAGCCGAAGAGATTTGGTGTGGGTGACCAAGACTCATTCCCAGCTCCTTCAAGCTGATTGCTCACCAGTTAACAGGGCCCTACCTCCATCTCTTCTGCTCCTCCAGTTGCTTCTCTCAACCCACCTCAACCAAGTTGGTTGAAGCTCAGAAGCTCACAGGCTCGTTTTTGCTGCTCTGCTCGCACACAGCATAGGAAGAAACACAAAGATCTCATGCTGCGAGATCCTTACCAGACTGCTGACCACCGTGGGCATGACTGCCCTGAAGAGGCATGGAGAGCTTTGCTTGGTAGCCCTTGGAACTACTGCAGGTTTAGGCGATGGGGCTGGTCTCCCTACATTTACAGCGATGCAATGCAAAAAAACAGTCCTATGCTGTCCTTTAAAGCAACACAGGAAAGACAAAGCCAGGACACATCTTCTCAATTTTCTGAGCTACTGCTCAATCAATGCGACTCCTGCAAAACAGCAGCAGGGAAACGAGGGAGGAAGGGGACAGAGAAAAGTGAAGCTTGGTCCCTCTTCCCTCCTAATTAACACCAGTCAGTGTGAGCCACATATTCCCCACCACGGGATACGCAAAGTCCTAGGCACCTGCCCCGTGTCCTGCTCACACCATGCCTGGTACCACCTCAGAAGCGTGAAGATACGTCTTGAAAACCTTAAGATTGTTGAAGCCAACAGGAAAACTCTCCGGTGAGAGCAGGACGCTCCCCATGGATCTCTGAAGTGTTAGGGCACAGCAATGAACGTTTCAGCGACTAGGAAGAAAACAAGGTTGAAGTTCTCCATTTATTCTTGATCTGTGAAGAAAAGCTTTATACGGTGCCCTCTCCAAGTTGAAAGCTAGATTATTATTTTCTGTTCAAAGCCATTTTGGCTCCTTTACAGTAAGAAACTGATATTACATGAGAAACAGTTTAAAGATCAGAGATTCAAGAGCTTGCTACTGCATATTTTCCTACGCTGATGCTGCAATGATGTTTATGTTACTCTTCGACAAGGGGGTGTCAGGAAAGCATTAATATGTTTTTAACCGTGTGCCATGCAGACAAGCAAAATAAAATAGCTGGGTTTTTTCTTTTTTTCTTGTTCGAGTCAACAATGCCAAAAGTTGCTGTTTATTTTCCTCCACCACCATGGAAGAATTTAAAACCACTGAAATAAACTAAAGTTAAAAAGCTGGTTTTAATTCCAAAATTGACTGACAGCTGCTATGTAAAAGCAAACCTAACATGTTTGGGTTCTCAGGAGCATTCACATTTGAAAAACTAAGTCTCCTGGAGCCATGTGAGGGGTGGGGTTTTTTTTGGTCCCTTCCCCTTCCCCATAATGCTAAAAAAAATAATTAAAAAAATGTGATCCTGTATAATTTTCACATTCAGAAGACACCTGGGGAGAGGTGGAGAGCACATCCCCTTTTCAAACAGCCTTGAGAGTAACATATAAATATGGTATCGATTACGGTGTTAGCTAACTCTCTTTGGGAGCGCCAAGGAGAGGTTGCGAATGCCACGGTACACACCACCGCTGTTAGACCTGGCAACAGTCAAACAGATAACGTACTCAGCTGTAACTAAGACCTTATGTGCAGAAGGACTCGTCTTACACCACACCAAAGAAAACCAAACCTTGACATGTATGACATTCAAAATCCACGCAAACACTTACTGGAATGGGAACTGTATGAAGAGTTCTGGTTGGGTTTTTTTTACTTAAAAATATTAAAGCAAACTTCAAATAAATAAATAAATACGCTTTGTAAGTGGCTCACCAACACTACCAGACGATGTCAACTTTTGAAACGGCTCGAGTCCAGCAATATGAAGCTCCACGGCTCGCCATGGATCGCAAGTTTCAAGTCAAACTACATTTCGAAGGACTGCAGTGTAATTTATTTCACTTTCCCTAAAGTATCTAAGTTAACAGATTTCTTCTATCTTATAAAGGATGCTTCTGAAAATGAAGTGGTGTTAGTCTTCAACTCATCAACTGTATTTGCATTACACGTAGCTACAAACAAGCCTCTCTAAAGACTGCTGAATTCCACTTCTAACCATGGAACAAAAGGAGTCACCAGATTTCAAAGACTTCTAATCCACAGATGCTAAAGCTAATTTACTTTGGCCCTTGGCTTCTGCAGCGTTAAAAAAAAAAATAATTTTTTTTTATT